>JAUZNK010070035.1:0-14111 GCA_035046665.1 Euphysa ruthae
CCTAAGCCTCTTAAAGTGTGCAAAAATATCATTACTTTTAAATCTGAAATTAAACATGTTGATATCTACTGCAAATGATCTGTGCCTAATTATAGATACATTTTCTTTTCACCCTTAATTTATTATATTATTTAGTTTATATACTTTTACAATTAGATATGATGAGTATTTTCTACTAACGTTGTAATTTTTCCAATTTAAAATAACGATTTTTACTTTTTACTTTACTGACGTATATGTAAATATATTTATTGTAAAATTTTTAAAGAAAAGGTAAACTATTATGTTATATTATATCTCTATAACAGCTTCCTTAAAAAAAAAAAGAGTAAGACAAATGCACGCCAACGATTGGATAAATAAAGCAATGAGATTAAAGATTTTCGCTGATCGTTTTTAAACAGTGATAGATAAGATACAAATTTCGAAAGCTGAATTATAGAAAATTAAATTTCCCACAGTTTAAAGGTTTAGTAATAAATATGAATTTGAAAATTTTTTTTAAATACCGTTTTTAAACTGTTTATTTACCATAAAAACTGATCCTGGATGCCGTTTAACTATAAAGTTTACCTGGACAAAATACTTTGGCAATCAAAAAAATATAACATTAAAAGAACAAAACCTCGAGTTTGGCATGTTTCCTTCCCCCACAAGCAATGTTGAGGTTTATGCGCATACAAATTTGAAATTATCATGAAAACGATTTGTCAGATTTGACAAGATATTTGTCCAGGATTTTACCTATCGGAAAATACCAAACACGAAATTATTCTATGTATTGATACCAGCGTCGTCAGCTTTCATTACTTATAACTGTAGCGTCACTATATTAGCTTCCTTTTCTTTTCTTTTTTTTTTGAGTTTTGATTAAAAAAAAAAAAAATGAAAAAGGAGTTAATCACATTTAGGATCACAATCAGGGTTTGTTTTCATGGAGCCCATATAAGTAATATTGCATCAATAGGACTAAAGCAGAAGGTTAAACCGCTTTCACTACAAATTTTTATTCGAGGAGAGCCTTACAAAGAATAAGAGGAAGGCAGCTCCTCAACCAAAAGGGGTTTGATAAGTTAGGAAGTAAATTTAGTAAAATTTGCCCTTTTGAAGGAAATATTTTTGAAAATAAAAAAGATTATAATAATAATAATAACAAAAAATAATAATAATAATAACAAAAAAAAAAATACAGGTTCTTAATTTTAGAATGCAAATATTCAGAGGAATAATTTAGTTGAAATAAACAATTTTTCATAAAGGAAGCTTTTCCAAACTGGAAGAAGCAAGCAAGCAATTAAGCGAACGAAGTTAATTTAAATTAATTTAAATTAATACAGATCACTATGAAAAGCGTTTTAAAGCAAGCATAGTTTTAATTAGAGAGGAAAAATTACTTGTGGAACACACTTGGAGGAGTAACTAACTATAATTACGAAAGGAAAAGTAACCTCAGGAAAAAGGAATGATTTTTGGCGAACTCCGTATTCAAATTTATGAAGTAAATTAAAAATAAAATCGGTAATACCTGTTAGATTATAAAACAAGTATTAACCTGTTGGTTTGCATATTCAGGCGTTTATGTTTGCTAAAAAAATGGATACAAGGTAAAATAAAAAACTTTCTTTGCTACTTTACAACTTTAAAATTTAGTGACGCCAAAGGCGTCATTACCTATACCACATTAGGTGCACGATTAATGTTTTTCAAAATACATAATTTCTTCTATGGCTATATTTTTTGTAGATATCAGACAAAGTTTTACTGACATGGTCAATTGTCAGAATTAAATATTTATAATTAAAAAGCTCTTAGTAAAAATCCTATTTATGTATAGGTAGATGAAAATTGGTTTAATATTAAATCAAGTTAATAACTATTTTAAACACAGTATAGCAAATGAAGTAGCTAAAAGCCATTATTCTGTTGTTGAAAGGTCCATGAAAAACACTGTTTCTGAATTGTCTAACACCTCGTCTGATGTTGCTATTTCTGGGGAAGGCGCATGGCAACAAAGAGGTTTCTTGTCGTTGAAGGGTTTGTTTTGTTTCAGTAGTCTCACTTGACTCAGGCAAATGCCCTGATTATCGAATGAAAACTAAAAAATAAACAGCCTGTGGCACGTCGGATAAGAAAAAAGATTCCTTGATTATAACGATTTTAGTTATACGGATCATCTGGATCTATGGAAGCAGCCGTACTTATAGAAATATTTTCTGCATCAGAATCATTCCATCGCTTTCGATAAATTGAATGTCTTGGCGATGGGGATACGAAGTGACATCATGGCATTATAGTTGCCAAACCTTATCCGGGCATAGCAGTAAAAAAACTTGAGTGTGTCGGGCATGTTCAAAAGCGTATGAGTAATCGGTTGCGAGCTTTGAAAAATTCGTATAAGGGTAGGAAAGATTATGAAGCTAAAATAGTTAAGAATTTGACCCACAAACAAATAAACAAGCCACAGAAATATCACGAGATTGCGATACGCTCATTCGACGTTAAAATGATATAGCAGTTAAAAAGCTAATCAGAACCGCTTTATATCATTGTTCAGAAGCCGATATCGATGAAAAACAACACAAACTATGTGCACGTGGACCAGAGTTTTGGTGTAAGTACCATCTAAACGTTGTTAAAGAAGGTAAAGAAAGCTACAAAAAATCTGAAACCTCACTTCCTAAAGCATTAAATACAATTCTAAAGCCAATATTTATTGATTTGATAAAGGATTCACTACTTGAAAAGTATTTGCATGGATATGCCTAGATATGTTTAGATATAAGATTTTGATCCTAATACTGTACGATCACCTTCAATGAACCCATTTGTGAGAATCAGTTAAAGTAGAATGCTTTTCTTATTTTTATCAACTAAATAATATGTTACCTATGATACATTCACTTTGAAGCTGTATATGTACACGGGGAAAAAATTGGTTCGGACTATGGCTAAGTACAGGATAATGTAGTTCCAAATACTGCAGCGATATTCTTAAGGTTTAGAAGACTGTTCATAAAGAGGTTGACTAGACCTGCCTGAAAACAATTTAGAACAGAAAGTGCTAAGATTGGTTTACATTATGATGTAAAAACTATGTAATATTAATGCTTATAATACAGCCGTATCTTCAACTTTTTTGTTTTGATGAAATTAAAGGTAAAATGCAAAGAGTGAAATTGGTGAACAAAATTTGCATGTTTTGAAAAAATATCTTTAATAATACCGCTCAGAACAAGATATTTTTCATGAGAAATTTTTACTTCTCAAAAATTAAGGAAGTTTAAAAAAAAAAAATAAAAAAAAATTCAGTTCAAACCGTTAATTTTAGAAAAAGTGTCATGTACTTATTTTGGTAATTGCGAATCAATAATGATAGAATTTTGCGTCAACACTAAAAAACAAACAGTTTTTCAAGATTTTTTAGTTTTATATTCTGAAGCATCAAGAAATATCACAAATATTCATTCAAAAAAACTTTGAGTACAAGGGGAACAAACAACCGGACTCTCAGATCATTTATATTAACGTAAGTAAATTATCACCTAATTTTACTTCTTATTCTATAAGTGTGATGAATTTCCTCCGATTCATTACTTAAACCAATTAATTAAAAATTAATTCATTTGATGACGTTTGAGTGGATAAGTTTTGTGAAATTACATCGAAATTTTAAATTTACATTGTTAATAAGAGTTTGAATGGATTATCTCTTCTATTTAGTCAGTAAATACATAGAATTTCGCAATGAACATTTTATATCACAAGTACAGACGATTGGGTAGCACTTGTCAAACAAATTCTATCGAAGGGTAATATTGAAACGGATGATGGTTTGCCGAACCCCATGCGTCTTAGATTCATGGTTTTATACAGTTTCATATTGTGATCTAATACTTGCAACACATCTCCACCGTTATCACATACGAGGAGGTTTCCGAGTTTGTCAAGTTTCATACTAGTAGGGTACGAGAATAATCGCACTCCGTTTTCGTCGAACTCTACAACATCAATAAATAATCCGTTTTCGTCAAATACTTGAATTCGGTGGTTAAGAGTGTCAGAAACTATGATTCTTCGGTAAGTTTCATCAAATACAACGTCGTGAGGGTATTGGAACTGTCCATATCTTTGTCCGCTTTCACCAAATACATTAGCGTTAAATCCATCTTCTTGAATTATAAACACTTCTTTGCGCTCAACATCCGTTACCAATATTTTGTTGTTATTGGTTATTTCGATTCCGTGTGGAGCTTTAAGTAATCCTTGACCTAAACATTGTAAAAAAGCTTTGAACATAAAAAACAGTGTTATTGTATTATGCATGAATTCCTGATATTTTTATGCAAAAATTCTGAAGAAAAAAAATTTTTTTATGTATACAAATATTACGAATTTGGGACATAGGACGAGGACAGACATGCACCATCTAGATTCTGCTATAATATGTTTCTTGAAATTTAAATGGTGGTTTTACTGTAAACGCAGTCATCAAGTGGGCTCGAACCACATACCATTTCACTAAGGTCTCCGTAGTTCGCCTCCTTAGACTACTGCGCCACGAAACCGAAGAAAAATATTTAGTTGACTAAAAAATTATTTTTTAAAGTAAATGCTAAATTTTATTAACTACTTTGTTAATTTAATTAACATGAGATGATTAGCATTATATCAGAGATCAATATTAATTTCAAAATATCCTTTGTTCTGAATTAGGTATCACCACCCAAATAAGCGCCCTCTCAAACAATCGCTTTCCTTTTGAGCACATTGTTAAGTAAAAAGGAAACTCGAATAATTTCCCACTGCTCATCGAAAATTTATTTTTTTACAAATTTTGGATTTTTATTCCAAAATATTCTTAGTTATAGTTATAACATAGCAGTTTCAACTTGATAGCTTCAATTTATAATGATTTTTCCTTAATAAATCAACAAGGGTGATTATTTTGACAAATAATTTTGTTTTCAAATTTAAATAACGATGATATTACCACAAAATGATAGTGGTATATCTCTTCTGAAGGTGTCAAAATACAGACTCTGGAAGACTTTCTTTGAATAAAAATATATTAAGCTCATTTGATAATTAACTACTAGATTTTAAAGCACCAGGAAATATGGGATGTAGCGCCAGGAAATACGGGATGTATCTTTACTGTTATTAGTGTTTATAGCTATTAACCTTATTCTTGTTTACTTTTTTTTTGACAACAATAACAAATATTCAGTCTTAGAAAAATAACCTATATAAAAAAGTATTTATCGTCCTGGTCACAATTATGGAAATTATTATAACGATTTTGGTTATGTAAAAAATATCGATGAATACGATAAAGATGAAGATAACGATGGAAATAAAAATAACGATACAAACGATAAAGATAACGATGATTGTTAAAGTTACCACTTCAATTTCTCAGAATCAGATCAGAGTTATGCTTGCTTCTCATACAGGGTCATGGTTACTTGCCTAATTAGATGAAATCTTTTTAAGTGGTTATGTACTGATTTGCCGATTATATCGACTTTATAGCATGGCAAAAAGTGAACTAGCGAATAAGATATGCTTCACAGATGTTACTGTAGATAATATTTTATCATTAAGATTTTGTATGCAAACGTTGGGAAACTATAAATCACACAACCTGCATGAAAGAGATTCTTATCAAAATCGGAAGTTTTTAAAAATCGACTTTTTATAAATATTCTAAAGGATTTCTTAAAAGCTGATAAAATATTTACCTGTGATTAGAAGGCGCTGGAAATAAATGAATTTCCTTTACATATGAATAACCTTTTAACAGTTGTGAGAAACGACTAAATTATTTTTTTGTTTCAAAGAATAAAAAATAACAGCGGTCTTAAGAGTTATTTTATCATCACATTAATTGGGATGGTTGGAATGTGAGCTATCTAGCTATTTATAATGTAGGTGTGTGCTATTTTGTAAGCATCTAAAATAGATAACCTTATATTCATTACGTAATTTTTTTTTTGCGGAAGCAATAGAGCGAGCTTTGCAGCGGGAGCTCATTTGGCAGTAACAAGAAAAATTCTCTATAGTGAAGAAAAGTAATTTGGGCTGAGTTTTGAGGCAAAATTCGTACCTAAATTTGTGCTGGCTCTGCAGTAAATTGGTGCCTAAATTCCTGCCTATATTTTTATATTTTGTTTTACCTTCCCATTTCTTTGTTCATAATATTTGAACAGTAGAGAACAATTCAATCGAGATAATAGTCATCAAATCAAATTTAATTTCAACACTGTCCACAAAGAATTTTATTTAAACGTTAAACGATAGAATCATGGACATTCCTTTCCAGTTTTCTCAAAAATCTATTGTACTAACATTTAATTTCGTGTCTTTAAACAAAAGCGGATGTTTTTCATGAACATTAATTTGAAATTAAATTCATTTTAAATTGAAAAATAGTTTTATTTAAAAACAATATTTTTATTTCACTATGATATATTTAGTTCTTCTAATAGATCAATACCAAATCAAAATTAACTTTAATGCTATAGGCAGAGAATTTATTTAGCTTTATTTGGTAGCGTAACAAAATTTGTTGTTTTTGAATTCTGTTGCAATTTTCTTCGATCAACAATAAACATATGCCATTTATAACTTTTAGCATGCCAGCAAACTTGCCATGTTTTCGCAAATATATCTTGATTCATTTCTTAATTTAGCAATAAGAATAACGGCGCTGTTAGAGAACATTTGTATAAATTAAATTTTATAAAAACATTCTTTAAAGTATGAACTACATTTTCTGCCCTAATGACAAAAGCACGCTTTCCATATAGCGTGAATTTAACAGTCTAGAACAAAGTAGTCGGAAATTTCAAGCAAAAATTCATTTGACAGTATTAAGAACTTAATACCCGTCTTTATGTGTTTACGTGTAGTTAGTTAATAGTTAACAGATAACAAAAAATTCTGTTCAACTGGGAAAAAAGCACAAAGACTTCATTTCTACTCATTCTGTGAAGCATATTTCTAGACAATTGAAGCAGAGACTTGGATTCATCCCTATGCTAGGAGAATATTAATAAAATAGGTGGATAATGCAGAATACTCCTGAGTTATATACCGCAGTGTTATGTTTTAAAACTTGTAAAATTAGTTTTCTACTTATGAAAGGTATTTTACAAGTTTAACAAAAGACAGAGTGCAAAAATATATTCCAACTATAATTTCTGCTGCATTATGCGTCCGAAATTATGTGGCAGCGTCACCCTGGAAAAAATAATGGTTAAGCAAGTTTTAATCACTAAAACTCTATCTCGCAGGCCTCATTAATTATGTGACTACAGTTGAAATCAAATTTACAATTTTTTTTTTCAATTATTCATTAAATATAAATAGATTTCTTGTTTATGATTACAAAATAAATGTAAATTTAATTGGACTTTGAAAACGTTATTTGAAATATTTTTAATAAGAGATTATTACTAACGCTACCCTAGAAATAAGTTTATCTATTTTAGATATTCTTTTAGTTTAGTTTTGACATACATCCTCAGACATAACGGAAATCCTGTAGAATAGTTTATTATAGCACCTTATGAAAGAAAAGTTGTAAAATAAATTTACCTATGTATACAACAGGTTGAATGTCATCGTCATATATATTGAGGATTTGAATACGCGCCTGCTCTTTACCACGTGCATCACAAACAAACAAACTATTTTGTGTAGAATTCAGGGCTAGCCCTGATAAAATGGAATCCGCAGGCTCTGCGTGAACAGTTTCTATATGTTTGCCGCTAACATTATATATTGTCATAGTCTCCGTGAAACCTGTCATAAGGAGCCGATCATCCAACACTGTTGTAAAATGTGGGGAAAAATTCACTTTAAATGTACGCGCGGCGCGTATATTTTCCTCATAAGCCATAACTTTGCGAGATATCTGATTGTTCACATTGGTGTTTTGTGTAAGATTAATCTTTGATTTCTTTTTGTGTATATCGAGTTTAGAGTTCGTTGTATTTTTCTTTTTCAAGGTTTTAAACCAGCCACTCATGACGAAAAGCAAGAATTTGAAATCAGCAATCAGAACAGTGTTAAAACTGAATATTTGTACATGCAGGTTTAGAAGTAGCAAATAAATGTAAATATTCAGATTGAAATTAAAACCAACAAAAAATATTTATAAATTTTAAGAAGTGTTATAACACACAATCTGTATTTGAACTAAAATTTTGAGCCTTGATCCAGTTCTGATATCAATAAAGTTATTTTCTATTAAAATGTGTTTTACAATCGAACTCTTATATCACATGGTATGCCTTTAATATCGGTAATCTGAATATTGAAAGATATAATAGACACAGTCAACACCGTTTTAATATTTTCTAAATAGAATTAAATCTTCAGTATTATAGTTGGCTCACACAGATGAACCTATGTTCCATTTCCCTATCCAGGCCAGGCTTTTTTTAATCTTTACTGGCTGGGGAGGGGAAGAGGAGGTGTAGGGGAGGTTATAACCTGTTTGGATTGTTCAATTCTTGAAATTTGATATGTAGGTAATATAAATAATTCAAAGAATTTTGAAAAAAAATCCATATAGACTCTCAAAATTTGCTGACGTCATCAGCATATCCTTAATTTTGTTTTGTCGGAAATAGGTTAAACTCAACTGTAGGTTAAACATGATTTACCCAATTTTTATTATTTTTTTTTTTTTTTTTCAATGGTAAATAAATGGAACTGTTTAATAATTCAATTGAAAAAATCGGAACATTACCTCGAAAAAAAAAATATGCAGGCAAAAGCGCGATAAAACCCTCTATCCTAAAAACCGGCGCGATATTTAAAAAAATATTCTGGTGAAAATACCGTAGATAAATTCCAAAAAATCACAGCTGCCAATTTTAAGCGGTTATTGTGTAAAGAAAACTAAACTGTAAGAGATGGTCGGTAGCTCGAGCCGAGCAGTTGGTTACGTTTACGGTGAAGCCAATCAAATTTCCAATGAATCATTAAATCAGAATTTAATTGTGATTCCTTGATTTGCGCTATAAATTCGTACATATATATTTTAGAAGAAGAAATGCCTTACCCAACCTAAGAGTTGAAGAAATTAAATTAAATTATAAGACCTATAAGACTAATAACACCTATTTAAATTACTTTGTTGGAAACACAAATTTCTTTCAGAAAATTATTACTGCCTTTGGTATAGTATTATCTCGTCAAAGAGTTAATAAATTATAAAATAGTTCTTTTTCAGGTTAAGCTATCTCATAAAATTATTCAAAACTCTCAACTTCATTGCAACGGACTTTTTTCAAGATCAAGTTTATCACCTTGATTTCTATTTCCCAGGAGTGGCTTTAATCCAGTGTAGTTATCTTTATTAGTATTTGCTCACCCTGATAAAATTTTACTATTTTGTTAACCTTATGGTTTAAAAATTTAAACATCGCTATTTAACAGTTCAACATTTTTAATGCCGTGGCAGAGGGAAAAATCATTCTAAAAATACTTAAACTTACTGCTAGCAAAGTCATTAGTAGATAAAGAGAGAAAGCTCTACGACCCAGTCTCTCACTTTATTTGACATCGTCAGCGCATGGTCTATACAACTAATCCAATGACATCATTTTCCGAATTTTCTCTCTTCGTGTATGCTCTTTGGTTATTCGGCCATTGCTTTTTGAACTTTGATGCTTCCACTCTTCTTGAATCTTTAGAGAACTCGTGGCGATATTTTCTGATCTGATAATATTTTCCACAATTTCACATCTTGGTCCTTTTCCACTGTTGCTTTGTTTAGAAGTATTTGCTTTTACATCCAAACTTGTGTCTGTATCTTATCTTTATATTTTTTTCATGGAGCAATCTTTCTGTAGCCACCTCGATTTTTGGAGCGTCAGTTCTTGATTCTAATGCTTTTACCAGCACTTCATACGATTTCGAAAGACTTGCCAATAAATTAATAACTCTGTCTTCTTCATCCAGTGGATCACTAATAATAGCCAACCAGCTCGAAAATTTCTGTCATGATATGTTTTGATATGTTGCTGTACTGGTTGTCTTTCCTTCAGTTTTAATGAATAAAATTTCCGCCGTAATTTGCTTGCCCACATCATTTTCTGTAATTGATTAAGTAGCTATTTCCAGACATCAGCAGATCCATTTGGTTCCGGTCCAAGGAGGCAGAAAAAGTGACTGGTCCATAGACAAAACGGTTTGTTGCCAATGCAAGATCTTTTGAGCTCTGAAAACTTCTGAGAATGTTCTCTGGTTTTTCTGACTAGAGTGTTATAAAATTTGGAGTTTATAAATATGGGTGCCAGTGATTTCATTGACAATTTTATCATTTAATTGCTCTCCGGATATACACACGCCATTATCGGGCTCTAAAAAGGATGTTGCATCGATATCATTTGGCATAAGGTGTGGTGCTTGTTGATGAAGATGTAAAATACAATGTTGTATTTCTTCCTGCTCCTAAACCATACCATCTTTAAGTGAATCAACCAGCCAATCAACTGCTTGTTACTGAGTCTAAAGAGATTTATCGAAAGTCACATCCTTCCCAGCATTGTTGAGCATAGCCATAGTTTCAATACACCATTATGATTTCTAAACCAGGGTTTATTGCAAGAGGCATTATATAGATCAATGCAGATCTATATTATACTTTCGTTGAACGATTAGCTCTCTGGTCTAGTGGCTGAGATTATGCAACGTATTGGGCGTAACTATCCTTAAACCGATCGATTTATGACCTTCGACAATTTTTTTTGTCCAAATCAACAGTTTAATCATGTTAAAACTTCTCAGTCATCCAGTTTTTACACTAAGAGCGGTAGCGGCATGGCAGTGTCTTGAGATTCTTCAAGCAGCGAGTCTTCAATGACTTTCCAGTGATGAATATAGGTAGCTTTTCACCAAAGAACCAAGGACATTAGCTATATGCATCACCTGAGCATCGCTCTTCTTTAAAATGGAGTGTTTTGTCAGTTAGTTTTCTTGATAAAACTAGCCAAACTTATCAAAACTATAAATTTCATGTAAAGCATACATAGAAAGAATTTTCGGTAAAGCTGTTTCGATTCATGTCGCAGTTATATCGGATATTATAACAAAGTCTTCTCAAGATCCCTGATTAAAAGCTATCCCTTGCAAAGTTTTTAATTTCCACGACCAGCCCTCTGATGTCTTAAAGTCGTCACAGTCCAGTAATTTTTCAAACTCTACCACTTTGGCCTTGATCATTGGCCCACTATAAGGCACATAAGAATGTTCCTCCTGTTGTAAAAGAAAGGTTTATTTAAATACTAATGCTGCATTTATTTATAAAGATAATACAAAGCTAAATCTGATATGTCACTGTTTATGAATATAAATATTCATAATGAAATCTACCCAAGCTGTTTTTTTTATTCATCGTAAAAAAACAAAGTAAGTATGATTATTGATTGAAAATATTTCCAAAATTTCAATTCCACTCTAAAAGAATGCTTTTTTAGCCAGCAAAACAATTGTAGTTAAATCTTGTAGTTAAAGTAAATAAAGCAAAGTTTCTTCATTAATAAATTGCGAAAACTTTACAGAAGGGCTTTTTATACGAAAATGACATAAAACTACCGCTTTCGAACAAATATTTTTCTTCAAAACGGTTTTCTTTAAAACTTATTTTTAAATGATTTTTTGCACTTAGAATTTTTAATATTCAACTAAAGTCAAAACAGTCTCGCTTGAAAAAGTCATGTTCTCGAATTTTTCATATAGTCCTCTAAAAAATCATATACTTCTCCATGGTAAAAAAGCTACCTAACTGGAAATCACCACATCTCGAGCAAAAGTTTTGGTCCCGTCGAAGTAAAAAAATTCCTTAAGTCAAACATTTGAATGGGCTTAAACGACTTTCATTTTACTCGTTCTATTTACCAGAACAAATCATTAAATTGCAACTGTTATCAGTAATTAAATCTACTTATTCAATACAATAGGAGGGGTGAATGCTTTGATAGAAAAAAAGTTTATTCAAACGTAATCGGCTTTTCATTCATAAATGGAATGTATGGTGAGCAATCACTATGGTAAACACTTTATACAATAACGTTCTTGACGTAAATTCAAAAGGGATGGAAGTGTCATTTGCGCACCTACCTTATCGGACAAAAAAATGTCGGACTATTTTTTCGTCGGACAAAATTATTTGTCCGACAAAATTTTCACTTATGTCCGACGAAAAATTTAATCCGACGAAAAATTTTGTTCAAAACGAAAATGTTTTTTTTTCTTTAAATTCTGTCTTAAAAACGGATAAAAATATGATAAACCATCAATAGGTCATGACATCCTTTAATAATCGAGTCAATAATGATAACAAATATCTTTAATTTATCAATTTTATTCTTATAAATAATTGTATCATTCAATCGTCTATATTTCCTTCAAGTTCAGTTTCCGTGGCACTGCTTTCATCTCCATCTTCGTGTGTGAACGATTATGAAATTATTGGCGGCCTTCTTCTTTTTTGCCTTTGCTCGATAACTTCACTACAGTCATCGCCATCAGTTTCTTTTTCTTCCACTGCAAAGTGGATTTCGTTGTCTTCATTGTCATCATCTTCTTCTCCGATTCCTTCATAATCATACGAATACAAAGTTGTTATGAACTGCTTCATTTTTTTATGTGTCAAAAACTTCAGGCTATTAAATGTCAACATCAAGGCGATTTCAAATCCACCTGCGGGAATAGGTGACGGTCGGTATTGAGTGGAATATACAAACCCATCTATTTTTCCGCTCTCCTCTTTCAAAAAGGAAAATACATGCCTTGATATTTCTCTCGGGACATGTCCTACAGTTTTTAGCTGCGGTGAAGTCTTTCCCACCATTGCTTTGATAGCACAACAATATGGGTCGATTTTCTTGGACGCATTATCGTCCTCGATTTCAACAGAAACAAGGTCACCGTTTTTAATATCACCCCAAATGACGTTTTTGTACACATGGTATCCACGAGCTGCAACTGTTGCTTGGAATCTATACGCCGTTTTTCTCTAATATTTCTTATATAATTTATTTCTTATCCTTGGAAACAAGTCGTAGAGTAAAACAATGTGGTCTATTGCAATAATAACCAAATCACGCAAGAATTTAAGCCAAGAACAATCCGTCGTTGTAATATTGAAACAAAAGTGTATTTGTTTTTAAAATTCCATAAACTCTTAGGAGGGGAGAGCAGCAATAGTTATTCGAATGAACTAATTCGAATTTTTTTTTCAACATCGAACATTTTATTGTCTATAGACGTGTTGTTTCTGTTTTGCTTTTGTAAATGGCAATTGAAAATTAGTTTATTAAAAGTTTTTGAAAGATGGATATAGGAAAGTTTGATTTTTATTTCAAGAAGCGTGAAATAGTTACTTCTGATAAAAGCAACGATTTTAAAATTGCCAACGTCGTAAAACCTGCACACAAGATGTTACAAATGCTGAATTAAAACTTGTTGCTGAAGAAATTGAAGCTTCTTGTAGTCAACGGGATAGTTACCAGAAAACAATTCCTGCAACTATAAACGAGGAAGTTAGTTCATATGCATTGGTTAATGGAACAGCTGCAGCAATTAAAAAGTTTTCTTCAAAGTATACCAAGTATACATTTAACTGTAAATTCCTGGAAAAACAAATGCAAACATGGTGACCTTAAAACATTTAGAACAGCTAGAAGACCCAATTTGTTGGATGAAACCCTTCTAAAAAAGGTGAAAAACATTGCAATTTGCACGAGGGCAGCGGGAGGAGTAATCAACAGAAGACTGTTTCTGAACATTGCAAAAGGTGTCGTCAAAGCAAAAAATCCAAATATTTTAAAGCAATACGGTGGAAGCTTAGGGCTTACTGATCGATGCAAGAGGTGTGCTTGAAGAATTGAATTGGAGCAAGCGAAAAAGAACAGCTGGCAAAGTGGAACAGTCATTGCAATTGCTTGCTGAAGAGAAGTTTGCCTTCCAAAAGTCGATCTCAACTGTCATCATGGAACACGATATTCCTGAATACTTAGTCTTAAATTTGGATCAAACACCACTTTCGTATGTTTCCCCTGGAAAGTACACGTTCAGTTTCAAAGGTGCCAAGA
>JAUZNK010070046.1:0-14111 GCA_035046665.1 Euphysa ruthae
GTCGCTCAATAAAATTTTATAACTCATGACATGCGTTTTATCTCTTTAATTATTAATGCCTGAGTTGACAAACACAACTATTTTTAATATATATATATATATATATATATATATATATATATATCTTAAAAATGGAAACTTCAGATGCTCAATGCAAATTAAAAACAATTTGACAATTTTCAAAATAAGTATTCAGGTCAAAAATTGACCAAAATATTAAAATGAAATTGACATATGAGACAAAACATACACTTTTAATGTATGAAAAATTCACCAAAATCCAACGAAACGTTTTTAAAAAAATTAGCATCTCGGAGCGAATACCAATAAACGAGACTCTTGAACAGGTATCATATGTCACCACGTGTCTTTTTTTAGTTTTTCATACAAAATTTTAAGAAAATGAAAAAACATTTAAGGAAAAGGAAACACAAAAAAAAATATCGCAGACGCCATCAATTTTGTTTCGAAGGCGTGTGGAAATATTTCTCCAAAGTGATGTTCGTTTGCTTGTTTTTTTTTCATAAGACTCATCTTCTTTGCTAGAATTTCATTGGCTATCAAAGTTTTCATCAAAATGTTTTAACTGATCGGATTTTAACTTAAGAATTTAACTCAGGTGGAATATTAGATTTCTTATTCCAATATCAAGTATTGTTCATCTTTGAATAAGACAAATGTTCTCTCTTTAGTGAATACGCATGTAAATTTCATCTTGTGAATTCACTCTCTACTGAAAATCCAGACAAGTCTTAAAAGATTTTTTTCCTAGGTGAAAACTGTAGAGGTTGCTCGGGTATCTTGTAAGTCTATAAGTCTATTTCCTAGCAAATACTCATGGAATTTTATCTTAATAAGTTTACTCCGTGTAAAACACCAATGCAAAATTTATGTTGTAAAACTACAAAACTACATTGAATATCCATGTAAACTTTATTTCGCTTTAGCGAATAGCAATTCAATTTTTATACTGAAGGTCTACTATCAAATCAAGTTTCATAATTTAAGTCTCTTTAGCGAGCGTCCATGCAAATATTATTTGGTTAATCTACTCTGTAGCTAAAAACAATAGAAATTTTTTTTTGTAAGTCTACTCTCTCTAGCGAACACCAATGCAAATTTTTACTACCCTCATGCGAATACCTTTGAAAACTTTATCATGTAACTCTACCTTTTAGTCAAAACCCATGCAGTTTTATCTTATATGTCAACTCCGTAGCAAATACTTGTGCAAGTTTTTAAGGTCTAACATTTTGCAAATACCCGTGCAAACTTTATATTTTAAGTTTACTACATCACTGTTTATAAGAAGATAACTCCAACTAATAATTTCCTCACTGATTATCTCAGGCTCAATGTCTGGATGAAGTTTCTTTTTTGAACTGAAAGGTATCTCCTCATCAATTGTAGGTATGAGCGTCGCCTCCTCTGACACTTCGCTGTCTGTGATTTCAGCTAGTTGAAGTTGCTTTTCAGGTCTTTTATACCTAGAAAACCTTCTTTTACAATCTTTCTTACCTCCAGCCAGCCTTCTCTTCAACGAACGACCCTTCATTTATATTGTTATTTCTAAAATAAATAAAAACAAAGTTAAAAACAGCACTAAAATTCTGCCAAACATTGCTGTTATAAAACTGTCAACAATCCGATATTTTTACGGACCATTTCGTAACGACATATTTGCAAAACGTTTTTTAAAAGCTCGCTTACACGTTGGTGAAAAGCACTATTCTGTAGGAGTTTGAGGATCAATTATCAGGGCTTTGTGGAAGGCAGTTCTAATTTTTTTTGATTATTATTTTCCAAAGCACGTTAAAAATTGTCATTTACAAGAAAATAAAAAGGAATTATGAGAAATGGTTTGCATATTCGGAATCTACGTTAAATTTTGATTCTAGACAGCCTAAAAATAAAAAATTGATCAAAACTTTATTTTTCATGAAAATAAAAGTGTACGACCACCTTAAGCGATTTCCGGAGTGATATAAAAATAACTCTTCGTCAACGAATCCTGTAAAATTTCAAATAATGTTCTTGAGAATGAATACCTCACCGGTATCTCTTAAAATATTTAGTAAAGATGTATATGTAAATAACAAAGTAAAACTTTTAGGGGAGATTATTGCTCCTAAACTGACTTTTTCGAAGATATACGAAAATTATTCAAAATAACAAACTATCCTGTTTACTTAGATTTGGAAGTTAACTGGATATTTTACAAACGAGAACCTTGTAAAGGGTTATGTTTTATAATGCCGTCTGATATCCAAAATAATTTTGTACTTAATTTCGAGTAATTGCTTTCTTTCAAAATTTCAATCAGTGTTCATGCAAAAAAAAATTTAGAGAAACTATCGTTAGACATATATAAATCTATAAATAATATATAAATTATAAATCTATCTACAATCAAAATCCCGAGCAAATGTGGGAATGTTTTCCTGTAAAAAATCTACCATGCTGTCTCAGGAATAGCTTTGTTTTAAAACTCCCACTCCGTAAGAAGACCAAGTATAGAACAAATTAACTGTTTTTTAATTGGAACAGCCTTCCCCTAAGTTAAAATTCTCCAAATAAATGTCTTGCTTTAAATAAACTATGAAGGCTTCGATCTGCAAGTCATGAATATTGTGGAATATTTCGTTAGTGTTATTTATTTGTAATACGTAATTTTTAGAACTTATAAATGTAAAAACTTTTTTTGGTTTCTATTAGTATTTATAATATTATATTGTGTTTGTATTCAACTATGTAAGCGTAACCAACGATAAATGAACAAATGTATGAATGAAAGAATGCAAATCTTACATTGTCTACATCCACCAGTATACGCTGCGAAGTAGACATAAACGTCTACTACGCAGCGTATACCCTTGAAAATTTAAGTCTACTCTCTAGAGAATAGCCATGTAAATTTATGTCACCATTTACAAACACCTTCCAATTTATCTTGTAAATCTGCACTGTAGCGTTTATCTATGCAGATTTTATCTTGGAAGTTTACTCTTTAGCCAATTTCCATGTAAATTTTATCTTTTAAAGCAATTCTACGACGAATACCCATCCAAACTTTATCTTTAAAGTCTACTCGGTAGCGAATACCCATACACTTTTATCTTTAAAGTCTACTTCGTAGCGAATATCCAAGCACTTTTATCTTGTAAGTCTACTACTCTGTAGTAAATACCCATGAAAATTTAATCTTGTAACTCATGGCAATTTCATCTCTTAATTCTATTTTGTAGCAAATAGACTGTATCTTGTAACTTTGCTCTGCAGAGACAACCCGTGGAAATTTCTTCCTTTAATTTTACTGTTTAGGAAATACCCACGCAAAGTTTATGTGAAATGCAATCATTCCCTGGTAAATTTTACCTGGTCAGTTTTACTCTGTAACAATAACAATGCAAATTTTAATTTGTAAATCTACCCTGAGATGAATATCCATGTAAGTTTTTTCTTTTAAGTCTATTCTGCAGTAAAAGCTTATGCCACTTTCATCTTCTAAGTCTACACCTCAGCGAACATCCATATTAAATTTTTCTTGTAAATCCACTTTGCAACAAACACCCATTTATCTTTTTTCTTTTAAGTCTACTCTGTAGCGAAAATCTATACATTTTTTTTATTTTAGGTCTCCCCTATAGTGAACATCCATAAAGATTTATCTTGTAAATTTACTCTCTTGCAAATATCTATACATATTTTATATTTTAGGTAAACTCTGTAGCAAACATCCATCCAAAATTTATCTTGTAATCTACCCTGAAGTAAATACGCATAGAACTTATTTTTTGCAAGTCGCTACTCTGTATTAACTACCCATACAACTTTATTTTTGTAAGTCTGCTTTAAAACGAATAACCACGCAACTGTTCTCATGTACGTCAAATCTGTTGTGAATTCAATTGCAAATTTAATCTTGTAAGGTTGCTCTGCAGCAAATACTCTTGCAAATTTTTTCTGGTTATTTTACTTTGTAGGGTACATACATGCAAAGCTTCTGGTAAATCCAGTTTGTAACGAACAACTATGCAAATATTTTCTGGTAAATTTTCGTTTTAGCGAATACCCATGTAAATTGTATTTTATAACTTCTACTCTGTAGCAATAACCGAGCAAATTGTTATATGTTATATGTTATATGTCTACCCTGATGATAATACCTATGTAAATTTTATCATGTAACTTCTAATATGTAGCAAAAAAACAACAAATTTAAACTTTTTAAATCTGCCCTGAAGCGAATACCAATGTGAATCTTTTAAGTCTATTTTGCAGCAAATTCTCATGCCAATTTCATCTTCTGAGTCTACAAACATCCATGCTGAACCTTTCTTGTAAGTCAACTTTGCAACGAATACCCTTATATATTTTATCTTGTAAGTCTACTCTGTAGCGAACATCTATACAATGTTATCATAAGTTTCGTAAGTTTGCTCCGTAGCGATTATCCGTGTAAATTACAATTTCTAAAAACTGAGGATTTTCGATAAAATCTGCAAATAACTTTTCAAAAAAAACATTGTTTTGTACAAAAAGTAAAAAATTCCGTTTTTTTCAGAAATTACCTATGTTTAAGTTTCTATAGATTTCCAAGATGTTTGAAACCAAGATTTTGATACAAATTTTATTAAAAAGCCTTACTTTTACGTGATAAAAATTGTAAAAACATGATATATATATATATAAGTAAGGACATTAGAAAAGTCCTAGTACCATAAAATGGCATAAAAATTTATACAGACTAGCATGGCCATATTTTATGACAGTTTTATCTAATTTTAGCACAAATTCACATTTGACGGATGTTGTAAAAGTGGTTTTCTTGACCAAAATCTCAAAAATGATAACCAATCCAAATGATAACAGACTTGTCACTTTCATACTTTAGAGTCAGTAAAGAAATTTTTTTTTTTTTTTTTTTTTCTTAATTCAAAGTAAAATAAATCTACTAACCAAAAAAAAATCCAAAAGCATCAAGATTGGTTTATCTTCGTTTTCAACTGCTTGTCGTATTTATTTTCAAGTAAAAAGGCCCCCTAATGGCGTATAAATCTCAGGATGGTTCGCCTATGTTTGTATGAAAAAACCTTTTTGCCTAAATTAAACTGAACTAAGGGTGTCCATTTGAATCTACAAATATTTATTTCAATGAAATATTTAAGCTTATCATTTTGTCCGAAAAATGCAAAAAATTCCGTTTTTTCTGTATTTATCAATGATTTATTTTACATGGATTTCGAAGATTTTTGAAATCAAAATTTTGATAAAAGTTTGATCTTAAAACTTGATTTTTATTTGATGAAATGTAAGAACACATGATAATTAAAAGTTTTCAAAGTGTAAGAAGGACCTTAAAACTATCTTAGAGTACCGTAAAATGGCGAACAAATTTTGCAGACAATCGTTTCCTTATTATATGACACTTTTTTTTACATTTTAACACAAATTCATATTCGAAGCATCTTGTAAAAGTCATTTTCATGACCAAAATCGCAAAAATGACAATAAACCCAAATGAATACAGACTTATACAGACTTACTTTTCATTGCTTAGATTCCAATTGTTTGTCAAGGTGTTTGAAATTATAAATTTGATTGAAAAACCTGATTTTTATTTAATAAAATATAAGAAAACACTGTATTTATAAAGAACTGTTCTAGTACCGTAAAGTAGTAAAAAAAAATATTACAGACAATCATAGCCATATTATGCCACCCTTTCATCAAATTTTAGCGCAAATTCACATTTGAAGAATGTTTTTTTTTTTTAACCAAAAGATAAACCTAAATTTGAATATACCAAGGGCGTATCCATATTTTGAACTGCTTGTTGTATTTTTTTTTTTTTTTTTAATAATAAGGTACCCTCCCTTAAGGCATAAAATGTCATAATATTTTGACCATGATTGTCCGCCTAAATTGAACTAAGGGTTTCCGTTAAAATCTCTAAATAATTTTTTGAAGAAAATATTTAAATTTATCATTTTGTCTAAAAAAAAAAAAGGTAGTAAATTCCGTTTTTTTCTATAATTATTTTTTAGATTCCATGGATTTCTAAGATTTTTGAAATGAAGATTTAAATGCAAATTCGATTGATTTTTATTCGATCAAGTAAAAGAAAACAAGGTAATTAAAATTTTGCTTAGTGTAAGGAAAACCTTAAAAACTTCCTTGTAACATAAAATGAAAAAAAAATTAACAGACGATTATGGCCATGTCACGTGACCCTTTTATCAAAATTTAGCACAAATTTACATTTGGAGCACGTTGTAAACGTGACTTGGCCAACATCGGAAGACTGGGAACAAACCCTATTTAATAATGACTTGTCACTTTTATAGCTTAGATCTAACATTTCATAAATTTCCCAGTTTATATGTCTATTAACCAAAAGATAAAAATAAGGTTGAATATACGATGGGCGATGAGTTGATGTTTTAAACTGCTTGTGGTGTCTTTTTTAATAAGGTATCCTAATGTTATAATATTACTGTGTAGCGAAAATTTGTGCATATTTTATGTTGTAGCGAACATTCACACATTTTTATTCTTTTTAAAGTCCATGCAAGATTTGTTTTGCAAGTCTATGCTGAAGCAAACACCCTTAGAAGGTTTTTCTGATAAGTCTGCTTTGAAGCGAATAGCCTTTGCAAATGTTATTTTGCATGTCTACTCTGTAGCCAATACCCTTACAAATGCTATCTTGTAAGTCTGTTCTGTAAAATATTATCTTGTCAGTCTGTTCTGTAAAATATTATCTTGTAAGTCTGTTCTGTAAAATATTATCTTGTAAGTCTGTTCTGTAAATTTTTTAACATAACTCTACTTCACATCGAATAGCCTTTGCAAATTTTATTTGGTAAGTCTACTCTCCAGTGAATTCAAATACAAATTTATCTTATAACTCTACTCTGTAGCGAACTGCCATGAAGGTTTTAGCTTACAAATCTGTCCGGTAGCTAAAACATATCAAAACTTTAAATGCAACTTTACTCCGTATGGAATAGCTATGCAAGTTTTGTCTTGTAGGTATACTCTGCAGAAAACTGCCTTGCTGGTTTTAGCTTATAAATCTGTTCTTTAGGCAATACATATCCAATTATCTCGCAAATTTGCTCTATAGTCAATACCCACACAAATTTTATCATGTAGTTTTTTTTGTAAGTCTTCTTTGCAGCAATTACACACGCAAGTTAATCTTATAAGTCCACTCCGTCACCAATGCCTATAGTTATCCTGTAATTCTATTATGTTGTGACTAACCATGCAATTTTATCTTGTAACCCTACTCCGCAGAAAATATCCATGAAAACTTTACCTTGAAAATCCACTCCTTAGATAACGCCAATGCAAAATTTATCTTGTAAGTTTTTTCTAGTAAGAATACTTGGTAGCGAATACCAATACACTTTTCTCTTGAAAGTCCACTCTGTAGCGGGTACCCATGTAGCGGGTGCACATGTAGCGGGTACCCATGTATATCTTAAATTGAAGGTTTACTATGCAGTAACTTACAATGCCATCTTACGTTGAAAGTATTCGCTGTAGCAAATACACATGCAAGTTTTATCTTGAAGATCTACTCTGAAGCGAAAATCCACGCATAATTTATATTTTATTTCTACTCCGGTGCAGCTACCCTTGAAAACATTACATTGTAAGTCTACCCTGTAGACAATAACCTTAAAAATATTTACACGTAAGTTTATTCTGTTCCGAATTCTCATAAAATTGTTTTTTATAAGTTTACTTCAAATCGAACACACATTTATCTTGCATGTCTATACTGTAGCAAATTTTATCTTATAAATCTAACCTATAGCAAAAACCTCAGTGAATATTTGATGCTCTTTAGAACATGGCTTTGAAAATTTATCTTGTAATTTGTAGCGAATGCCTATAGACATTTATTATGCTTTAGCGAATACCCATGGGAGTTTTCTCTTGTAATTATAATTATACTCTATGGCTGAAAATTTCATCTTTTAAGCCTACTCCGAAGTCCATGCAAATATTATCTTATTAGTCTGCTCCACAGCGAATACCAATAGAAATGTTATCTTGTAAGTTTACTTTGAAACGAATGACCATAAAAAGATATTTTCTTTTAAAATTTTCTTTTAAGTCTACTCTTCACCGAATACCCATTCAAATTCCACCTTGTATGTCTATTCTGTAGTGAATACACATCCGAATTTTATGTTGTAAGTTTATTCTGTAGCGAAAACCCTGGTAAATTTCATCTTTTATGTCTGCTCGTTAGCGAATACACATGCAAGTTTTATCTTTCTAGCGGATGGCCATGCAAATGATATCAAATGACACCAAGTCCTGTCCCATCGTAGTCGATATCCTACTTGTGGAGAATCACCCTAGGTATGAGAAATAGTGGCACCAGCAACACGGATATGTGTGGCTTCCTGAGGCTGTAGATTTAAGCTTTTGGTAATTTCTAATACAATCAGTCTTTTTTAAATCACTATTCACAATCCTGTGAGCACGTGGAGGTGCGTATTGAGATGGTTCTTCTCATGTACGGCTTCCATTTCAGTGTTATTATTTATCGCGTAAAAAAGTGTGCATCTAACAGGGATGTATGCTGGCATACCCACAGAATCGGGCACGCAGCTGTAAGTCCAACACGTCTAACATTCATGAAGTTTTTCTTGGTAGTTTCCATTTGATCCACGGCCTTCAATCTCTATTTTTGGCGCTCCTTCGTGGTGAGAGCCACTGAGAAAGCTTGTGGAGCCATTCGCAGAGTAGCCTTAGCAACGCTTTTCTTTACAAGGATTGCCATACGCCTGATTCTACTCCCAAATTCCATAGAAACCTGTACATATTTGCTTGGTAATAGTGATGAAGAAAGTGGCGGCTTTTCGTATCGGTAGTAAGCTTTACTGGGGGCCCCATTTCTCATTATTTAGGTCATATTGGTTGACACCTAGGCGCGTGTTTTCAAGGAACTTAATAGTTGCGTATACTAGTATGGACGCAGAGTCGAGTTTCCCAAGGGTTAGACGGACTTCTTTTGAGGGAATAACCAGTGGGTTGTTTTTCTCCGTAACATTATATTACGAACTGTTTTTCTCAAAATTTCCTCTCGTAAGACTACTTTGTAGCGAAACAAGTTATGTATATATTTTATTTATATTATATATCTATATATATATATATATATAGTTTACATGTCAAAGGCCTGAAAATTATATGTAATTATGTAATACATGGAAATTTTTACAATAAGAAATAAGCAATAAAAACAATCAAAGTTAATTCATTAAATTAACAACTGTGCCTTCAACTATCAATCATCAGCTTAATAACTTCACTAGATGATCTCTATTGAGTCAGAGAAAGGATTGCAACAAAGACAAATGTCATGATAATTTTCCAACTTGCGAACACAACGGTTCCATGGTTGCAATTATCATAGTTGCAGCATTTCGACTAAAATAAAGATTAACAGTGAAGATTATATAAAAAAGAAGATCATTGAGATTATTAATCCAAAATTTCTTCAGGAAATATTAAATACCATAAAGCTGGGGTTTTTGTCTCAAGAACACCAAAGTAAAGCTAAATAAATATCTTTATAGCTGGTATAATCAAAAAGTTTAAGCATAGATCTAGAAAGTTCTTGAAGCGTTAATCTTTTGCTCGTAATGATACTCTGGTCTGCATCAGAAATTATCAAAAACGTTTTTATTGTGAAAATCAACGAGTGGACACAAACATCATGTTGATTGATAACACAATGAATAACTGTTTTTTGAACCATGGTAGGTTTGATAACGTGATTAATGAAACGGTTGACTCTGAATGAATTTGATGAACTTTTACAAGAACTATGTTCCTACACAAGGTTCGAGGAATTTTGGAAATTTGAAGAATCCGCTGAGTCCTGAATACATTGTTTGTTAGAGGGAGGAATTAATTAATTAATTAATTAATTAATTAATTAATTAAGAGCTGAATTTATTCATTCTTTTATCAATTAAAATGTTGAATCTGACACGTGACCAATTTTGCATGTGTAATTTGTTAATTTTGCCTTTCAATTGTCCAAAATTGAAATCATATAAATAATACAATGAAAGAAATCTTATGGAAAGAAATATTTTTATCAATAAAAGGGTATTTAATTTCACCCTAGAACGATTACGTACAAAGAAAAATGGTTTTTTGAGGCTTTAATCTGGCCAAACTTGTCTAAGGGTGGGCACTTGGATAAAGCGAACGCTTTGAATTGGTCCTGCAGTTGTCTGATTTTCACTTTATTTGGATGCAAACCCTTTTTAACAACTTCTCCCTCCTTCTCCCTCCTTCTTAGTGACAAAAGGGTTTAATAATAAAAAGAATTATTGATAGGAAGAAACAAAATGAGCAAACGTTAAAAGACTTTAGTTCTCAAATACTTGAAAATTTTCGAATTTTATTAAAGTCATTATTTATTTTCAAACTTTGCTAAAACTCAAAAAAGTGAAAATGAAGTATACTCACCTCGCATGATTTGAACTTTCCTCTTGGAAGTCCCTGCAGAGTTCCTGCTTGCAAAGTTTTGCAAGCGAAATCACATCCTAAAGCATCATTGCCGCATAATTTAGAGGAAGTTTTTAAATCACGTAACTCATCATTAACGGCAACTTGAATAATAAAAGATGTGGTCTGGCACACATTGTAAATTTCATCACAAGTAACACCTTTTGAAGTACCTTCAATTTTGTCCCCGACTTTGTTTTCTGTAATACACTTTAGACCATATGCTAAAATACATAAAAATAATAAATACAGACATAATATTAATAAAAGACAAGTCATTAAGGTAATAAATATTGAGTAATTTCGTTGAGAATATTTTTTTTTTGTACAGAACACAAGAATTGCTAGGGTTCCTATTTCGTCGTGTGAAAAACACTGTAAGGTTTTTATGGGAGCGTAAGGTAAGCATTATTACGTTTTTTATGACTTTATAAGATAAAATTTACCAGCTTTTCAAAATAGACGGATTGAAATAACCCTATTTTACTAAGGGGGTAAATGTACCCCCACCTTCAAATAATGCGAAACAACACGTTCTATGCAGAATCCCTCAGGAATATGTAAACCAAATTTATCCTGGAGTAAATTTATCAAAAAAAATTTTTAGTTTTTAGTCATGTGACATCCCTATGACGTCATTCTGAAAGGATCCTCTACTTTTTGCAAATTCGTAACATTTTGATATGTTGTGTTAAAACTTTTGTTCACAATTCACTTTATTTTTATGTGTAATTGATTGAAGTAATGCAGATGGGACTAAAGTATGACGCCAAAATGACGTCATATTTGATGACGTGACGTCATAACTTCGTCATAATGATGTCATTTTGTCGGTTTTTTCGATAGGAAAAATAATGATAGCAGTTTGTATTGAAAATGAAAATTTTCTTTGTTTAGAACAATAGTCACAATTAAATTCAGCTTTTCATTGTTTATTGACGCAAGTGTTGCATTTCAAAGCAGCAAGTTTCCTGCATACAGAGCGTTCACAGACCATACCAGCTGTTTTTATTTTGTTGTTCAGATTGTTTCTCTTTTTGTGGAAGTCTTTTTTTCCTTTTATTTCCTCAATGCACAAATGACATCTTCCTTTTTCATTTGCGTCAGGTTTTGGAAGTGTTTGCGTTTCCAATGTAACACTCAGCACACTTTTCATTTTTTTTTCACAATTTTACCATTACATTGTTGCGCATTTACCTCACCTCGTAACGTCTTTTTACTTCGGGAAGGATAATTTTTTCCCTAGATTCTTTGTAATTTCAAACTTGGAAGAACATTTTTGAAGCCCGTCATCAAAAATTGTTCTTGCATTTGTTCCAGCAGTGCTTAATGCGACGGTAAATGCATTCATTGGCCAGCGTCTGGTCTTGAAACGAGTCAGAATATAGGAT
The DNA here is from genome assembly GCA_035046665.1 of Euphysa ruthae. Lineage (NCBI taxonomy): Eukaryota > Metazoa > Cnidaria > Hydrozoa > Anthoathecata > Corymorphidae > Euphysa > Euphysa ruthae. The sequence continues at coordinate 11,940 of JAUZNK010070046.1, forward strand.
GACACATAATTGACAATGCCAACCCCTCCTTTCGTTTTTTTTTTTTTTTGTAAAATGAGGTCGCACAAATCTTTTAAACCGTATGCAAAGATGAAACTGCGTTGCAATGGCTTCTTTTTTAAAAAAACAGTTGAGTTTGTTGGGCATAGTTAAGAAAAAAAATTACACACACAAATTTTATCAAAATAAAATAAAGTTCCCAAAATTATGTAAAACGGACTGAAAAATGCTGACGTCAGCAAAATTGAGTGACGTCATCAAAACGCGAAACATCGCAAAAATACTCGAGAATTAATAAATATATTCAACATCCAAGAAGAGGTAATGGTTATAAACGAGTCCAAACCAGTTTAAAAAGTTGGAGGTAAGTTTACCCCCCACCCCACTAGTAAAAAAGGGGTCCTTCACCCTAGTAAAACAGGGTTAACTAAAGTTACCTCTACATTTTAATCATATAAGCTGCAAATCGGTCATATCAAATCAATTATGTTTGATTACTGGACAGTGTTTTATCTAAGAGCATGTTTCAGGGTGAGAAATAAGTAAAGTTCCCGTAAAAAACATTTGTGGAAAGTGGTTATTCTGATAAATAAACGCTTTGGTTTCAAAACTAGCAATTAGATTTAGAATAGCATGATTATATTTGATAAACCCTGAACTCTTAAAGTAACGTACCAGAAAAAAAATCTTTAGCTGATAACAAAGACATTGATTGTTTGATCGCTTCACACCATATAAAGATAACTAACATTTTTAATATGTTTAAATTTTTCAACTCAATTATTTGTTCAGGTGGGTAAAACCATTTCTGGAGATAAATTATTTACTTTGGCGACGTTGCGGGAAACTTTGGGCCGATGAGATGTCGCATGGAGTGCAAAGAATTATTGTGACTACATATACATGTATCTAATGCTACAGAAGATTTGGACAGAAGAATCCACGCATGGCAATGCCGTCTGGTAGGTCATTTAGATGATACTTGAATTTATTGAGATATTTTATTATCGAGCAGATCCTTTACGATGTTAAGAGAGCGGTTAAAAAATTCCTAAAAGTAGAACCATTGAAAAAAAAAATAATAACTTCAATGTGAAATAAATTTTTAGGAATACTAAAAGAGTAGAAACGATAATTAACGATAAGAACGATAGACATAGTGACAACCCTTGCGAGAATTTAAATTTGCGATAACAACCACGAGTGGGTAAATTTGTAAGATACCAGTAAAAGCGTTAATGATAGTGGCGGCGCTCATGAGCAAGTTTTTAAAAAAATCAGTAAGAGTGAAAACATTAGTAGTTGTGTGGGTGCCGAAACGCATTAAAAAGTAACACTGCGATAACAAAACCTTTCAAACAATATCAAAAAAGCAGTTTGTAGGATAACACTGAAATTTATTAAAAACTCTAGCTAATACTTAATACACTTATAATCTCGATGATGTGACATTGAAACGAAAAGCTACGTTAGATTTTTTTTTTTTTTTAATACAGTTAGTATTACTTTCGACACTGATGACAATATATGCAGTAACGATAAAACTCACAAGATTTGTAAGAGTAACAGGAAGAGCGATAGCGATAGTTATTGTTTTAACGCTCGGTAAAAATTAAGTTTATTAAAGCGCCAAGATAAATTCAATTATAGTATGAGAGATAACTATTAGTGGAAAAGGTCGAGAAAAGGTACAAGACATGTTTTGTTTTGTTTAAATGGTAACCTAATTGCATCCTTTCGGTAGTATTCTACCTTAGTTTTTGATGTTTAATATAACTTCTCTGCGGCTAAAACCCTTATCTACTTTGTGTGACCGTGTGAAATATTTGTTGGTTAAATTTAAAATTGAATTTTCTTCCAAACACCAGCATCATAAGGGTTATACCAAATGGTTTTTATATAACTGATGGTAAAATGATTTTTCGAAATGAGTTTTTGATATAGTTTTTTCATTTATAAAAATTTAGCTCAAATCTTCTGTGTCATCCTTGTAGTTTGTCCTCCTTTCTTTGTATCCTCCTTGTCTTGTATCCTCCTTGTCTTGTACCCTACTTGTCTTGTATCCTCCTTGTCTTGTATATCCTTTGTCTTGTATCCTCCTTATCTTGTATCCTCCTTGTCTTGTATCCTCCTTGTCTTGTATCCTCCTTGTTTTGTATCCTCCTTGTCTTG
>JAUZNK010070057.1:0-14111 GCA_035046665.1 Euphysa ruthae
GTATGTATATACGTATGTATGTATGTATATATATATATTTTTTCTTTTTTTAGCGGAAAGTTTATTTCATGATACTTTATTTGACATTTTATAATATTTTTATTTTGTAGAAATTTTAAGAACCCTAAATTTACATTAGATATGAAAATATGACTGTTGCAATAAATTCATTACCGCCTAACCCAGCGTAAAAAAAAGGGACATTTATAACCTCGTTTTTAATTGCTTATTAAGATATAAATAAGCTTAGTCATTTTATTCGATAGTAAGCTGGTTCGATGGGAAATATGCTGTCTGGTTGATCTATATATCTTTGTTTCAATATTGTTGTTTTTTTTATTTATTTTTTTTTTTTGCAGCAGCAGCAGCAGCAGCAGTATTACAGTTTTCCGGCGTATTATCACAGATTGTGAGGAAGTAGGAGTTTTATAACAACGTAACATAATAATAATAATAATTTATAAAAATAATATTAATAATAACGTAAATTTATATGCACAAGATGAAAAAGATGCTTTGTCGTAAAATTAAAATAAAAAATTCGACTAATTTGTCAACTTAAGCTATTGAAGCAGTTTTTGCGCCTTGCTTTTCCTTAGGTCCCTCACTATTAGATTTCAGGAGAGCATTTATTTCCTAATATGATTGTTTTGGAATCGAATTCCATAATTTCCAGATGAAAAGTTCTTGTAAGAAACTTAGCTTTACGCCGTACTGCGTAAAAATAATAAACATCGAACAAAAATCGCAGGATACAAAAAGCGGAATTTATTAAGGCTCAATAAGGAGACAAGGAGACTTCGAGAAAATTTTCCAAGGAAAGTCTGAAGTGTTATTAAATGTAGAAATTTACCTTCAATATTAAGTTTGTTTTATTGAAACTGTTAATAGGAGTATCCATTCCTTTTCTACTCATCTCAACCCTTTGGCTAATATATAAAAATACTTAACTCTAACAGACATTTCATACTCACCTATATTTCGTTAGAAATAGCTATGAATAACATTGCATGAGCACTGTTTGTCATAAAAGCCGTTGTATCCCACAGTCGCTTTTTATAAATGAAAACATGTTATTAAGAAAAACTTATGGACAACAGAGCTCTGTTAGAACACTCTACTCCCGAATAAATAGAGGAGTTAAACAATTTATGTGGTATTACATTAATCCCATTACAGACTATATATAAGTTAACAGAATTATTTGTTTATTCAATTAGGATACATGATATAGTAGTATACTTATGAAAATGATAGATACGAGAGTAAATTTTAACTGAAAAGATATTTGCATCAAACGAGAAACTTTTTTAACTTTCTTATTCTTTTTCAGATGTTCTATTAAAAAAAAAAAAAATGAAATTAACTAAATAAATTACAATCAGTTAACTTTTTTTAAAATTTTATGAAATTTGAGGTACGAGATATTTTTAAGGTGGTCTTGAAGTTTGAGCATTTTTTATAAATTATGATAAGCGTTATTCAAAAATGTCACCAACGATTTTTTTAGATAGCAAACGGTTTCAATAAACCATATTTACTTACCAAGCATGAACTATTCATATTATATAAAGACCTATAAACATGCAATTTCATTATAAGATACTTTTAAAAATTAGCAGCATAATTGGATTGTTGATAGACGAAAGAAATCAAATATGTTTGAATTAGGCTATAATTACACTAACTACTAATTAAGATCCAAGGCAAGAAGACTTCATTATTCTCATTTTTTTTTTTTTTTTTTTTTTGCCACTAGTAAGAAATAAGTTGATTCTTGATAAAGGCTTATCCAGCTGTTCTTTGGTCAACGAACGATCACTATGGTATCGTTTAAACTTACCAATAGCATTCACATTTCAATATTTTCACAATATTTTCGATACATCTTGAAATATATTTTTGAAAAATAAATGCTTATCAGAAATGTTGAAACTTCATATTGGATTTGAAACATCTTAATAAGCATATGATAGTTAGTAGATACTTGGAGTTACTAATTTAGATCAAATAAAGCAAGGTAGTTATTCCAAAAATAAAGAAAAATAACGTAGGGTTGAACAGTTCCTTAAATGTTAAGATTAAGTTTAGGCATAGTAAAATAATTATCAAGAACTTTGATGAAAAAAATAATATTAAGCTCATATTCTTGAACGTGATGCTAGCTGCTCAATAAGACATTTACAGCAAGAAGCTCTTCAAAAGAAAATTTAAATAAAGGTAAATGGTATTGATATTTTCACACCTTTTTCTTAGTGATTATAGCTTTAGATTTTTATTTCCTATTTGGACAAAGCCATTGTTATTCGCGAAATCTCTTTATTTTCTTTGGTTGTTTTTTTAACAAAAAAGGATTCTTACGTCTTTAACGTAAAAGTATATCATTTATTGATAAGGACTAGTAACAATAGAAACAAATATCACGTGATAGGAGTTATCATATTTATTAAAACTTCTAATTTCTTTGCCAAAACCAGGTTCACAAAATCGTTTACATATCACAGTCACTTTTCACTGATTGCAAAAAGTTCGTGGAGAGAATTGGGAACATCCGATGTTGATTTACAATCAACTACTCCATCTCATATTCCAGTTTTTGAAAAATAAAATTATACAATTGCGCAATATACCATTGCCATTAGCAATACCAATACGCATCACACCATTGTGGTGCATTAAGGAGCCATACCCTTCTAATTATTAAATTTAGTAATAATCAATGATTTCTTTGTAGGTTATAGTATTAAAAAAAATGTAAAACATGTTAAAAAAAAAAAAAATTATTTGTTACCTCGCTAACCACCGATAAACTCCAAAATGACCCCAAATTTATGTTTACACCGGCCAAAAATTCTAGAACACATTTCATTCCAGAGAACCAAACTTTTTACATCATGCATATATAGAGACAAACCATAAAATTAATGAAACATAATTTTTCTTGGGTTGGCATATGATGTGGGTCCTGCAGTCAAAGTTCAGGGTGTAAAAATTAGCTAGTTATTTGATCATAACCGAAATAAAAAAATACATAAAAAACTCTATTTCATGGATTAAATACACCCTGAAAATTTAGTTAAAAATATTTAACGGTTCATGAGATATCTTCGTCGGAGTGCAAAAATAAACAATTTCAGTAAAAAGGCAACTTAATAAATATTTCCAAAAAAAATCAACTAATGATCAGTGATAAAAGCAAATAAACTACAACATCTAGTTGATAACCAGTAAATGCAATTAAAATCCACCAGCTTCATACACATCACCTTCTTTTACAACAACTTATTTTTTTCAATTTTATCTCACGGAGAATCTGATGTCGTACTTTTTTTATTTTCATCCATCCGCATCTCAGAAATTTGTAAGCGCTTTTTATTTTATTTTTATTTCATATACACTCCTGGTTTAATGCTTAATGCTTTGTATATCATAAAAATTGATGCCTCTGTACCAATATGAAAGTTTGCCACTGCATCATACAAACCAAATTCAAGTTGGTTTAACGAGACAAATGTTACTTTTTGAAGATGGTCCGGAACTGTCCGATTGAAGCTTTTATTGGCATTTTACGTTTTGCCATGCAGACGTTCACTGTCCTTGCAAAGGTCTTCAAGTATTGGTTTAATTCTATAAACAATTGTCAGTGGGAGATCAGGACTAGGTTTGTATGTTGTTGTTTTATTAGCTTTATCAGCATTGTATTTGCATCAACTGGTGCTACCTGAAGGGCTAGTTTCATGTATTTTATCTGATAGCAACACCAGCAAAATTCTGCAACCTATCAATTTTTTCATTAGTTAAATGCTTCCAACCGCCAAGACTCTTTTCTCTCTCTTAGCAGTGGCTGACACACTCTAACTTTTCGACTTCAATACCAGCATAAGTATTTTTAACATTAACAAAACTCTTACTGTCACCGTCTCCTAAAAATTTGACGTATCTTAGTTTGCGTTCAACAATCGATTGTTGAAACACTCGCTTGGCACTTTCTTGTTCCATATCCCCAGCAAAACCTTGGTAATTAAAGGAACAGATATGAGAGTTTCTCCACTGAGCATACGCTGTTGGGTTATTCTTTTGGGTGTGTTTTTTTAGATTGCAGCTTTTACAAAATATGGACATTGCCTCAACATCTAATATCTTACCACTATTGATTTATATAGCAACAAACACTCTATTCAACAACGAGAATTCTCTGCGCTGCCAAATGCCGTCACACGAAGCACCAACATCATCAGATGATTTTTTATCTTTTCAAAGTTCATTCGCTGCATCTAACATTTGTTATCTTCACAACAGTTTTTGTGATAGATGAAATCTTTTCGATAACTTTGACAAATTATTCTCCGTCAATGATTTTGGTATGTTCGTTAATATCGTGAATTTTGAAATTCCAGTATAACCATGCCGCATTGAACGCATGGTTTATACTGATCTGTTATTAATATCATAACATATGCCACATAGTTTTGATGTATGGAACTGATTTGTGTAACAACAGTTAGAGTATTTTAAATATAGGAGAGATGATATTCTTTTTTCATATTGTATTTTCCACGAATGACAACTACAATGTTCATACTTTGGACACAAAAGCGATTTTAAAACATCTGATAGAATGAACATATCCATTACCCAATATCTTGATATTTCATTTCTAAGTACTAGAAGGTGTTGGAATGTCTTCAAATTTACGTGCAGACACAGATGTAAAAAAGTTACTTTCTGTTTTACTTTCTTTAAGTAATTCATTCAACGCAGTAACAGAAAAAGCGGAAGACAACGTAGTAGGATTTGCATTTAAATTTGATTCAATATTTAAATTATTTACCGTGCCATTCTTACTTATATTTACTGTACACTTTTTATCGTTTAAACCCCTATCTCTATTTATAAAAACCAGTACTTTTTTAGCCTCTACATATTCTAACCATTTTTCCAAAAAAAAAAATTCAACTCTTACAGACTTTGTTTTTATAAAATATGGTACGGCCGCAATTGACACACATATATTTAATTTATGGAATATATCAAAGAGCTGTCACGAAATGGATATAGCCGTTTTTAGAGCCTAGGAGAGAGCTTTTTTCGGACAATTGTGTTCATTGCTATGCCTTTTGCTAGGGTGTGAAATTATAGAGGCTACAGTGAAAGGAGCAAATTGAAGTACTTATGGTTTTTTGGAATCTATTGGTGCGAAAATATATAAAAATAATAAAATAAAATTTTCAAGAAGATTGAGGCGGTGGTCCTTTAGCATATCTTCCGTTCATCATATTATCATTCTTTCCCACGAGCAGAATCTTTGGGAGTAATTAATACTATTTGGAATTTAATTTTTATGTGGATTCTTTCTACTAGCAGACGTTTTATGTGGATTCTTTCCTAGCAGCAGAATTATTTTTTGGGATTGGGAGTAATTATTATTATTTGGAATGACATAATCCTAAAACTTGGAATCAGTTTAAAAATAAATAAACTAAAAATGTGAAAAGCTTTATTAAACTCAGAAACATATACTCCTTAATCACTTCCATCTCCAACCACCTCAGCTACATTATCTATTTTCTGTTCTGGGTATTTTTTTACTCTGTCCCACTTCTTCTTAGATTTCTCTTTTTTATAAACATCTCCATATAAATTTCATTTAGTGTTTAGACAGTCAATATAGGTTAAATGAAAGATTCCATTGGCAATTTGTCAAAAAATTTATCTTCTATTAATCTCTTTAGATTATATAACATCGAGTTATTTTCTCACTAACGTATATATTTATGTCTGATTATCAGTGTATATATATGTATATATACACACACTTATAATCAGACATAAATATATACGTTAATGAGAAAATAATTCGATGTTATATATGTTATTTTTCCTTAATTACCAAAAGCAAATCATCTAATTTTTTAGGAGTTAAATAAATATTTGCTACATAAAATTTTGAATATTTTTCTTGGTGGAAACAGCTATTTACAGTAATTATCATTGAAGAACCAAGCAGCCCGGGTGTTTAAACTAAATGTAAACATTTAATGTTTATGCTCAATGAATAACTTATAGGGTGTTTATAGGGTGTTTATTTAGATTTAATCGTATTCCATACGTGAGGGAAGTTTTCATCAAAGAACTTGATGCAAAACAGAAATGAAGAAACAACTATAAAATGAAGAAATGAAGACGGGGGTTAAAGGGTTCGAAGTGGTGAAGTATCCTCTACTAGTTGGCTTCTAGTGGCGTCCTAGACACGTGATGCACAAGCTGAGGATCATCAAGAAATCCTCATTTAGTCTCTCGGTGTGTGAATGACCGTGTCCGTACGTGGTGAAATATCACAACCTACTAGAATAGGTAACCCTGTTAGTGCAGAATTCGGAGTGGAGTAAACCTGGAAAATAATTCTACTACACCACTTCGAGGAGAATAAAGGAATAAGTTTGTCATATTTGCGCTCCGGTATCCAGTCTGTCCCAAAGCCGTACGTAACAATGTTTTTTCAAATCTGCACTCCCTTGTTTAACTCACTCATCATTATTTCACTCTAGACACTAAAGTAATGGATTGTAGTGGACTAGGTACATCTATGTTAAGGTTAGTTGTCATGTGTGTGCTGTTGATATGAAGGCTTTGAGAAAAGTTGCGCTATGCAGAAAAAGGTTCTAGCATTATCAAGTATCGCAAATAAGCCATTGACTCACCAGTGATTGATTAGTCATTTTAACTACCTAATGAATCTTCTGAATAAATAAGGGCTTTTGTCAGTCAGTCAGATGCTAAACAAGTATTATTTCATTAATCTTAATATGTAACACTTTTCCTTATTAACTCATTCCGCCTCACAGCATACATGACACCACAGCACACATGACACCACAGCTCGCATGACACCAAAACGAGATAAATATTCATTTAAATTCTTTTAGGTTGAAAACCAGAAGTTTTGAAGAAAGAAAATAAGAGGATGATGTCAGATTTCCTTTCAAAAAATATGCGCAGTACTCAAACTTAATAGAATTTTTATCATTCTATTAGTTTTGCAGACTTGGATGTAACAAATAACTACGTAATCACTGAAAAGAATCAACTATGGGAAACTTTTTTTCATCAGATAGTGTTGGCGTAAACCAAGTTAATTATACACTGCGAAGTATCTTTATTACACATCTTTACAGAAGTAGAGAATATGAGGTGGGATGTCAAGCACAAGAAGATTTATAACGATTGGGTCCAAATTAACCATAATTATGAAATATCATTTTAAAGAAAATTTTGCGTAGATTCAGAATCACAATGGAAACATGGCTTAAAAAATTACTATTACTATTTGCGAAAAATCTCTAAAAAAAGTTGTTACGTACGTTTTCGAGTGACGGAAAGTTGACATCGCACGAAGTAGAGATAAAAAGTGGTACAAGAACGTAATTAATCATTTGATCAACCAATCATCCTTCAATACTACCATAGTTTGTAACAAAATGTAGAGGAATGTATCAGCATTGCAGTTTAAAATACAAATAATCACATCAATGATCCAACAATATGGTCAAATCTGACAAGTAAAAGTCGCTCAAGTTTGGCAGCAAACAATCCGTTTACGATGACCGATTTTCCATCATGTGTCCCGGAAAATAAATAAACGCTCAGAGAAGGTGCGCTGTCTGTGCTTAACGAAATTTATGAAAAAATTCTAGTTATGAATGCGTGAGTTGATTGTGATGTTGAACATTTTGCAGCTCCATACTTTGCCAATATGGATATATATATATATATTTTTTTTTTTATACAGATACATGTATTTGGGACACAGGACGAGGACGGAATTCCACCACCTAAATTCTGCTATAATATGCTTCCCGAAATTAGATGATGGTTTCACTGTAAGCGCAGTGATCAAGTGGGCTCGAACCACGTAACTTTCCACTACGGTCTCCGTAGTTCGGCTCCTTAGACCACTGTGCCACGGATCCACAAAGAGTGGATATTGATGCCTTTATTATTGTATGTATCAGCATTGCTATTTTTCCACAAAACCTTATTTCACAAATATTTCCCTCAAAACCTTATTTCCAAAGGTTTTTTGTACTTGACAACCAAACGTAACATACAATTACCTAATACAATCTACTCTATTAGTATCTAAAATGAAATAATAATCAGTGGGTTAAATAAGGAAATACAGATTTGAAAACCATGGTTGCTTACTGTTTTGAGACAGATTGGTGACCGGAGACCAAGACCAAGCAATTTAGCATTTTTGGCCAGATTCCACAAAAGGGGATAATTCGGGTCGTATTACTAAATATTTCTAACTCATTAAGGAATTTTATTTCAGTTAATGAATGAAAAAAAAAAAAAAAAATCATATATGGTATTATACCATTTTTAGCCCGATTTCCAAAAATTGGAAATTTCGGTCGTAGGACCAAATGTTTACTTTCTGATTTTAAATATTTTTTTAAATTTATTGTTTAAAAAAAAAAGTATATATTGTTAGTGCTTTATAGACAGTTTACCGTTCTTGGCCCGATTCTCCAAAAAGGGTTAATCCGTGTTCTAGGACCAAATATTTACTTTTAAACGTTTTTTATTGTTTCTAATTCATTATGAAATTTTATTGCAGTTATTATATGAAAAAAAAATATATATTTTTGCACTTTGAGAACAGGTTACCATTTTTGGCCCGATCTCCAAAAATGGAAAAAGTTTGGTCGAAGGACCAAATGCTTACCTTGAAATTTTTAAAAATATTTCCATTTCATTTTCACATTTTTTAAAGTTAATAGACGAAAAAATTCAACAATGGCGCATGTTTAATATTCTGTTAGCAGTTTACTATTTTTCACCCGACTCCCAAAATTGGGGAAATTAAGTACCAGACCCCGTAATGTTACATTTACAAAAAAAAAAAAAAAACGCAACAATAAATAATAAGACATATTTCCAGTATCTTGTCAAAATTTCAATAGAGAAATTAAAAATATGCATAAAATAAACCTGGTTTTTGTCTAGGAAATTTTTCAGAATTTGAGAGAATATTCAGAAATTATTTTCATCCGAACTAAAAACCCGATATCTCGAAGAAGGAAAGCGCTAGAGTAATAGTTGAACCCATTTTTAACTCAACGTTTTTTTTTAATACTTTAGAACCAAAATGAACACGATTACGGCTGGTTTTAAAATTGGACCGAAACCACCTTATCTATTCGCTGGATTTTAACCATAGTAATTTTGAGAATGAGTTTACATGAGACCTTGTCCTTAATGATGTGTTTGAGATAATAAATAAAATTTGTTAAAATTGAATATTAACTAATAAAATCAAAAAACTTAAACCGTTTTGAATTTAGAGCGGCCTCGTGAAAATTTTTGGCTCTTTTAAAACTAGCTTAGAACACATATTAATTTAATTTTGGCGTTGTCTATTGCGAAGGATATGTGTAAATGTTTACTTAAGCAATGTAAAACATGTTAATCACAGCGAATCTCTTATTTATGATTTACTTTCTAAACAGGAAAATCATTTATGATTATTTAACATGTATTTTTATGCAAACCTATTGTAAGCTTATTGGTCAATTTTGTTATTTTCTACAGATGGTAGAGTAAAAAACATGTTTTTTAAATGTGAATCTTGCTCAAGTCTATTTTTTGCGGAAGTAAAAATTGAACGTAGCGAACATTGCAACTGGAACTCATTTTGCAACAACGCAAAAAAATTTTTTGACCGAAATTCAGGTCGAAATTTGTGCCTATTCTTTCATATTTTGTCTCGCCTTCCCATTTCTTTATTAACAACATTTGAACAGTAGAGAATAACTAAATCGAGGCAATACTTACGAAATCAAAACCAAATCAAAATTAATTTCAACACTATCCGCAGAGAAGTTTATTCAAACGTTTAAAAAAAGAATCATTAACATATCATTCGAATGTATACATCAAGCTGTTTTAATGTTATTCAATTGCGTTTCTTTACAAAGGTGGGTGTTGCATACTGTAATTCAAATTTAAATTCATTTTAAATTGAAATATATTTTTTAACTAAAAAAATGGTTTCATTACACTATGTATGCAATATACCAAAAAAACATTTTTTTTTGTATAAGCTATTCCAATAGATCAAAACCAAATCACAAGTATTTTCAATACTGTCGAAAGAAAATTTGTTTCTATTTAGCTACAGCTTTATTGTATATTAATAACTGGCAGTGTAAGAAAACTTTTTGTTTGTTGAATTCTGTTGCAGTTTTCTTCTATCATCAATTACTATATTGCATTTTTAACTTTGGCTTGCCAACAAGCTTGCCATGCTTTCGCAAATCTTTATTTATCGATTTAGATTTATGCAAGTATAGTTTTGTATTTTCTATGGCTTGTTTTTTTTTTTTGTTTTATTTATATTTTTTCACCTTTATTAAATTTAATCTTTTAGATCAAAAATATAAATTATTAAATTATTTTATGGTATAAAAAAGTCAAAGTAGTCCTGAAAAAATAATATTAATTTATTCAAGCATCATAAAATTATTTGACTTACAGTTTTGGAGATAATTTACAAACCTCCACACCTCTAAACTCATTCTTCCGAATGATAATATAAATTAATATAGCATTGTGAAAAAACTAAGCTTTCGCATCCATTTCCTTGACTATATAGGTATACAATTTAAGTATTTAAATCAAAATTTGCCATTCTTGTACATAATATCTAACCTATAACTCCATTCTTTTCTTTATAGAGACTTCCCTAAAAATAAAATAATTCAGCTTGTTTTAAGAATAATTCCATTGAAACTGTTCTGAAAACAAAGTAATTTAAAAACACTTAGTACTCAACCTCCTTTTAAAATCTTGTCATAAATATCCACATCGATGTTTGCATTTTAGTTTTAATATTTATCTAATGTTAGTATGATGAATCAACAAAGAACTATAGCAACCCTTTAACAGAACGTAGAAATACAATGCAATGTCTTATCATTTTGATAACGATCATGATCGGGATTGGAAATTAAAGTCCGACTGAGGAATATTAAACGGCCCGATTTAAAGCACAAAAAGATAACAGAGCAGGCTTCTCCTTACATATTTCCATAAACTTTTTTTTTTTTAACTTTTTTTTTTTGTTTCTTAAAATTGTTTATTATGCAGATAATATCAGGAAAAATTTTCACCAAATATTTTTGTTGTGAGAATTCAAATTTTAGCGTTTTTCTTTCTAAAATTACAAATATTTATTCTGAAAATTTATCATAATAGTAACTCGCCAAAATTTTGCTAATATTTAGACTTATGCAAGATTTTTCGAAAGTCAAACTTGCGTACACTAGGAAAATTAAAGTAAATATAATGCATATGCTTTGCAGCAAGAAATAATCGAGTTAAATTTTGTTTGAGAGAAATCTAATATCATAAAAAATTAAAATTTTTAGGGTTCAAAAATACTATTTGAATGTTTAAATGAAGAATATTCAAAGCCAACATGACCCTACAACTTCAGTTCTATCTCAAGAGCATAGATCTAAGTGTGCAGAAATGGAATTCTATGAATCATTGAATTCAATGATCACCTTACAGTAGTTTCTTGTAAAGAGTGGGATAATTATTAGTTTGGATTGATACTTTTCTTTTTGAGGTTCTTTAATTTCTTAATAGCTAGAAAAAAAAGTCTTACCAAACCAGGACAAAAAACAATCCTCTTTTTTTCTGAATGTGATGTCATTATTTATGAAAAGGAATTTTAAACAGTTGTAGTTTTTCAAACTTTCCAGTAAGTGCTTGAACATGCAGTCTAGAATAACACTTGAAAGTATATGGAGAAAAAATTTTCGTGTTTCATGCAAGGAATTTCAAAGTTAGTGTATGAAATTCGACACAATAATACATTAAATTTTCTGTCTCAGGGCTTTATCAGTAGAGAATAAGGTTGCAATTGCCTTTTATTATCTCAAAGATATTGGATCCCAAATTATGACTGAAAATGGATTTGGAATTGTACATAATACTGTCAGTTATGCTATATGGGGTCTAAATAATTACAATTGCCTAAAAAAAAAGATATAACGAGGGAGAAATTATGAAAATTTGGGGGTAAAATATGGTATAGTACAGGTTTTGGTTTTGTGGATTGGATTCATAATCCATACCTTGTTTTTGCTGCAAACATTGATATCCCATCAATATACAAGCAATATGTGGCTATAGAGGCATTTTCATACATGGGGATTGTAGGTAGGCTGGAAGTACACTTGATAGCTTAATATCTACTAGTTAATCATTAAACTAGGCAATGATTAAAGGCAAAATGCATGGAATATTGCAGTCAACAGACTGTGGCGATTTTTTGTCAAACATGCGCAGTAGATAGCTTTTAATATGGCAGCTCGTAAACTTTTATAAGGATTTGATAAGAGAGCCGAGATTTTTGCCGAGTTGATTTTTCTAATTCCAAATATTTTAAATGATATTTTTCTGAATAGAGAATTTTACGTAAAAGTCACATATCATTTTTCCCCGTCTGATATAATCTGTGAACATCAGCAAATAATTTCTAGTTTAAATATTTTGAAGAATTAAAAAAAAAAATCACTCGGTGCCGTTAAATGAACCATATATTTTAGGGTGAGTATTGTAAATTAGTCTTGACGATTTTAGTAGTGGGAAACTGCCAAAAATTGTATTTTCTTTGAGGGGGAGTAGATATTTTTGGTAACTTTAATGGAAGTTATTACGATTGTTCTAATTGGATTTCTGAGATAATTTTTTTTTGTTTATTTTACTGAAACATTATGACTTTTTTATTCAAAAAGCTTTTGTCTTTAAGACTACGATCACTAACGTTAAAATGGCCGATAAAGATAATACGACAATTATGAAGATTGAGAAAAACTGGTGATCAATACATCCAGTTTCGATAATTTTGAGGGGATAAAAACCTTAAATGACATTTTAGGCTACAATTTATTTAATTCGCTAAATTTGCTCCAATCGAAATAAATTTATCTTTAGTCAAATTAGGTTGAGAAACTGGTACATAAATTGGAAAAAAGAAATTCTAGCACGATTTCATCAACACCTCTATTGAAAACTGTATTTCTTTTGTCATTTCTAAAAATTTTCTTGTTTTTTTTTCCAAATAGAAATATTCTAAATCAAATGTTGTTTTTTCTATGCAGTGCATATTAAATATAGAAACAAAAAGTGACTCAACAACATTTAGACAAGCAATACTGCATAAAGATTGTTTCCTTACGAAATATAAATTTGTAAATATGTATTACGAACAATTCAAATAGGATGGTTCAACAGCGAGAAAAAACATGTTTATGTCTCATTGGATTGTTTTTAAAGCAGTGATAGTAAACATTAGCTATTGAAACCAAAGTATACTTTTCACATGTTTATAAAGAAATCAATAGTATAAAATGTTAAACCACTCCAATCACTTAAGGGATATTTTAAATATTTCCTTTATTAAAATACAAGAAATTAAATCGGTGTTTACCTAACGCGATTGTGCTTACTTGTATAATAGAAAGAAGGCGTGCTGAAAGCTATACAGCCTAGCCTCTAAGAAAATTCAGAATCTTAGAAAAGAAGCTGCTTACAATTAATTTGTATTACATAAAACTAATATAACAAAATATCTTGCAAAATGTCCTGTTAGGTACAAAGTTTATTGAGTTCTCTAATAAAAAAATCAAGGAAATTTAGTTTTTGTTAATAGTTTTATCATCGATTTCTGTGCTGGCGAAAAACCAGCACAGAAAATAAATTTCACAGATATTTTTGTAATAGTTGCTTATATCGTAGTAATAAAAACGAAACAAAGTGAGTATGGGCCCTAGTACACGATTGAAATTCATGCATGACCGGGTGGGGCGTCATTGGAGAGAAATATAAGCCATCCTTTTTAAGAGAAAAACCTCTACTCGTTGCAAGGGTTAAGTTTTGGAGCTTTTTTAATTTAGGGGGAGACTATTCCAAAGAAAACACGCTTTAAAGTGAGTTAGTTCCATAACTTTATCAAAGGTTAAATCGCAAGCGTAAAGAATATTATCGTCTGCAGAGTAACAAATATCGGAATCTATTACAAAAAAGAACATATA
>JAUZNK010070068.1:0-14109 GCA_035046665.1 Euphysa ruthae
CTTATATATTAAAAAGGTGTTTATATATATATATATATATATATATATATATATATACGTCTTTTGCTTGCTTGCTGCAGAGATGAAATATGAACCCTCACCTCAGTAAACAGTTCCTTAATAAACGGAAAATCAATTTTTCACGGAAAATTAATCTCTTATTAATACAACAGTTTTTATCATTACCAAAACGCAAAGCTATAATTTTATCTTCATATGTTGTGTATCCATGAACAGCCAGCCTCATCTTGTTGATGTTTCTAGAATACAATTATCATCTTTAGAAAAGAATGTATTTCACTAAGGCTATATGGTGAGTATACTTATAGGATTGTTTACAAAACGACAAGGTCTAAAATGAAAGAACTAAAAAATACAAAATGTGCTATTTTACTTCAAGTTTTTCTACATCTAGAAAAAGTGGATGGCTTTCAATATTAACAAATGGTTAACTTACACGATGCGTTCTTAGGAGCAGGGTCATGCCTGCCGATATCAAAGTTTTTGCGTCACTGATGGATATGCCTCCAATAATGACTCAAAACAATTATGACAAGATCTGCCGGTGAAATGGAAAGTTTTGGCTCAACTTGGATGCTTTAATGCCACAATATGGGATCACATACCGAAATCGCGTTATGTCTCATTTTCACACTTACAGTTTGGTGTGCATAATGCAATAACAAATTTTAACATGGGCATAAAGGTCAATGTGTTAGCATATGAGTAACTGAACATGATGGGTTATATACATTAAAAGGTTGCCAGTCCATCAATGACACGCGATTATTGGCATCCAATTATAAAAATCTTGATAGCAGGAAAACACGTCTCAAGGTAAGACGCGGTAAAGCGAAGAAGACGATAGATAGATATGAAACAGTTTAATACTGACGTATTTTTGGAATGTTGTTGTTTGAAGCTTGTTTAGGCTTGTTATTCCTTTATGATATTTCAGCATTTTAGCATTTCAAATGCGTTTATCTCAGAACTATATTTTCAGCGGTGCTGGCCAAAATATCTCAATAATCGCTTTGTTAAAATTTTCAGGGCTTATTCAGATTAACGAGATCTGTGTTTCAAGTGGAACAGGTTTTTAAATAAAGTTATCATATTTCAGCTTTTTGGTGCAAAATATGTAAAAAAAGCTTTTTTAATTTAGTGAGTTTGACCTGTCACTTGTAAAAATAGGTAGCATTAATAAGAAAATCATTACATTTAAAACATAGATTATAACATTATCTATCCAAAATTGAAAAAGCATCTAATGAAAATTTAATGTTCTTCTGTTTTTTTAGCCAGTGTAAGATTGAAAAAAAATATTTTTCCTAGTAGCCGATTACCATGGAAACAGGTGACAACTTATATTTTACTGTTTTTTAAACTTGTATCAATATAGCTTCATCAAATAGAAATGAAAATGGGGCCTTCCTTGAACCTAATGGATGACAGACTGGTTAGCTTGACTCTTATGTAAAACTTTGGCTTTTAGACACGTTCCTCCAATTTAATAAGTACTCTTTTGCCGCACTTAGCTCAATTCTTTACCACCTACTCCCCCCACCCCCACTTAAACAAAATAGTAGACGATGTCAAGTATCTTGGTATCGATCGGTCAAGACTTTTAAATTGTCTAAATTGCCTTATTACACTGACTATTACCTTGGTTAATTTCTAAACAGTATTTTATAACATTTTTTTTACAACAGTATTATTGAAGTGATTGAAACAAACGAAGCTGAGGGAGTTCAAAAAGTATCATTTTTAAAACCTCTTTGGAAAGAGTTACGTATAAAATATTGTGTAGTACTTTTACAATTTGGAGTTTTTGGAATCATAAAATATTTGCAAGGTTTGGGTTTTCTTATCTTTTCTTGAGTTCTTTTATAACTATATTATATTTGTTTAAAAGTAATCAGTAGACTTGTACACTAGCTCGACCATGCAAGTTACAGTGTTCATTTTATGTTTATCAAAATCACCTCGATCTCTCTCCGTGATTTAGTTGATTTCTCGGATCTTTGCATTACCTTCACCGTTCTGAATTTATTTTGGGCAATACAGATCAGGCAGTAACATCTCCAAAAAATCTGTGGTAGCAATACCCAAGTACACTGATGTTACGAAGGAACACAATCTTTATAACATTTCGAACATATGCGAGTAGCTCTATCAAAAGGAAAAAATTAGGTCAATAAAAGAAATTGAGAAAGGTTTTAAACTAAATACAGCTCTAATTCCAAAAACAATTTTTGGGTTAGACTTCCTCTTGGAACAAACAAATTTTTAACATATTCTCGGTTTAAAAAATGGGACGTTTCTTGCACATCATTTAAAACAAAATTTAAACCAATGCTTAAATATTTAGAGCTAGTTTAATTGATAAAGGAAATGCACTGGATATTAAGTTGGACCTCAACTAACGAATGTCTCTCTTACATAGAAGTTCATTTGTTAGCTGAGGTCCAACATACTATCTAAAATAATTTGCAAAATAATTTATAATGTCACATGTGTGACATAAATCTTAAAGTAATAATTTAATCCTTAGGTATGGCAAAACATTAATTCGCGAACAACGGACTCGTTTTATTGAAAAGCTATATACGAAATTTCAAATGTTCCACCTGCTTATTTATTATCTTTTACATGTAGCTTTGCTTAAAACTTGCAGTACCCAAATCATTAAAAAACGCGTAAAGGTTAATGGCTGTCAGATAATGTGAAAACAGAAGACCCACTATTAGTCCATATATAAAACTTGTAGAAAACTTTGTAATCACATGGTAAAAAAAAAAAAACAGAAAAAAAAAACAATGCTACCATAAAACTATTTAAAAACACGAACAGACTGGAAGAATCATGGATGATAAAAACACTCCACAAGAAAATTTTAAAAACGTCAAGTAGGACTCGATGGGTCCAAATTAATTTCGTCCGTAGCCGGGAAACAATAAAAAAAAAAACTGTACTCTGTACCTCTGTACTCAAAAAATGTACACTCTGTACCTCTGTACTCAAAAAAACTACACTCTGTACCTCTGTACTCAAAAAAACTACACCCTGTACCTCTGTACTCAAAAAAGCTACACTCTGTACCTCTGTACTCAAAAAAACTACACTCTGTACCTCTGTACTCAAAAAAACTACACTCTGTACCTCTGTACTCAAAAAACTACACTCTGTACCTATGTACTCAAAAAAACTACACTCTGTACCTCTGTACTCAAAAAAGTACACTCTGCACCTCTGTACTCTAAAAAGCCATCTAACATCTGAATTTAAAGCATGAAGAGAAACTTCACGCTTTAAATTATCCTAAAACATTTGGCACTTTTGAATAAAATCATTTAAATAAATAAACTTTTTAAATTAGAATACATTTGCTTGGTTTATTTGTTTAACATTTTCGCCATTACATATGAACCCTTATGGTTCTTATTCACATATTGGATAAGAAATTAACACATTTACAAAATTTACATTTTAAAGAGTTAGAATTGTTCTCTATTTTTTTCAATGCACCCATTATATTGAGGGTCTTCTAACAATTTGTTTTGGAAGTGCCCTTTCTTGGGCATCATTTTTCATCTAAATGAAAGGGAGTTTGAAGAAATGAAGAATAAAAATGATTTTAAGACCAAAATTGATACAATATGAGATGCAGAAGACTAATCGGAGTAACTTAATGTATGCCTGATATATTTCTTTTTTCATCACTAATAATAATAATAAAAAAAAAAAATTAGATCATAAGAAAATAACTAACTCAGATAGTATTATTACATAACAAAAGAAGAAAACGAGAAAAACAGCGCCATAAGACATTTCATTTGCAAGAAAATTGCTCAAAGTGGTAATTTAAGACATTTCAATACACACTAAACATAAGAGTACAAGTTTTAAGTTCTTACAAAACTACCCATGTTTTGTGTCATAAATGGCAGAAAGGAAAAAAATCACACTCTTTAAAATATTCAACTAAGCTTTGGTAACTGTGTTCCTTCTTGTTTGAAAGTATTTTAAAAATTTTACATGCTAGTAAAAAAAAATGAGAGAAACTAACTAATAAGTCTATTTCATAATTCAACTATGTGTTGAAGTTTGTTAATACCCTTAAAACTCGTAGATCTTAACAAAAGCACAAAATATCTGACTCAACTTCAAATTGATTTAAGGAGCAATCAGAAAATTTAAAAAGTACCATAGCATAATTAAAGCACCACTAAATTGTTTCCTCTTTTTTTCATACTTGCTTTACAAGAACATTCAGCCATAAAATATTAGTTAGCTTATTATAAACTGAATCAGATGTAACATAGTATAAAATGTAACAGCAAATTTCAAAAAATTAAATCGAAAACTCCAAATAAGGTAATACATGTATACTTAACTAACTTTTCCAAAGGTATTAAGTTATCCATGGCAACCATATTTAAACTTTGTGTGCTGCTTGTTGTTTGTTTGCAGCTTTAAGTCGTTCAGTTACCTAACTGTGCCTGATTTGAATGTCCCCACATATACACAGGCTTTAGTTTAAGCACACTTTTAGATCCAGGGAAAATCCCAATACCACACAAAAAATAAATCACAATCAGAGACTTTTTTCACTCCTGACATGGCAGAAGAAAAATAAAGTCATCCCCCATTATATAAAAAGATTACCATAAGCCTGTGACAATGTGAATGGCAACAGATCAATTCAGCAAACCCCTAATATTAGGCTCTGTATGTGATTGGTATTGGACCAATTTTTTTGCCCGGATGTCCTTCCTATCAACAAACCCCTGGGTGGAAACCAACTCTATTCAATCAAAAAGCCACCTAGTAAAGCTTGTAAAGAGAAAATATATTCCACATATTTTAATAAAACCACTGAAATTTTGAATATAGCTTAGCTAAATGAATCTTCAGCAATAAATTTTTGTCACATAATAAAAGCTTCCTTTTCCTTATCTCTCAAACTATATTTTGAAACAAGAGATATGATTTTATTTCTCTAACGATATTTTCAAACTAGAGATATGATTGTAAGTACAATATGAATATTGTTAAAATAACTAAAAGTTATTGCATAATCATAAATTTTGTAAATTTAAAATTCTTCAAAAATTTCTATTTTATAAAATAGTATCCCATTCTGAAAATAGGTGGAAGACTTTTGTTTTCAACTTCTGTTAGATTTTTTTTCTTTTTTTTAAAAAAGAAGCCAATAAATAAGGGAAAAAGGAGACAACCCTGTACTTTAGAAAACTTGAAAGTGACCAAATATAATATCTGTGTACAAGTTCAACTATAGTTTTTGGAAATTTTATAGATGATTTAAACTTTACAGTGCTCCACAATTTTCATGGCACCGATCTTGATCATGGTAGTAGCCAATTACTGAGAGTACTAGAAAAAATGGGTGACCGTGAAGGTATAAATGTCAAAGAGCCAGTGGATGCTGACATGAACGCAAAAAGATATAAAGCCCACAGCGTTAGCACCAAAGTATTAGCACGAAAGAATTATCGTGAGCATAAAACCTGCCCCAACGAGAATGTGGGAATAAATAACTAAACAAATATATAAATAAACAAATAAATAAATAGTAAAAATTCTTCCTGTAAAAAAAGATCAAAAAACGGAATCATTCCTTTAACATAATATGCGAACAAATTGACGGATTTTTGATTGAACGAATAACATAGGAATAAAATATCAGCTGTACTGGGTTAAATTAGTAACCCCCAGAAAATACGTATGGAGGTCTATGAACTCGATCAGTATATCTCAAATATTAATTTGATGAAAGATTAAATCTATAAACTCACGTTTTTCAGTGAAGCAACAACAAAAATGCAAATCACTTTTTTTAAATTCATACAGAAAAGATACAAAATTAATATTTTGCCGATGCTCAACTTTAATTGACTCAGTTTTACCCAAATTTTCCGCCTCTCTTGAAGCCAATGACACATTTTCGTCACCAAATAAATTAGAGGAAGCAATTAAAAAGTTTGGAAAAAAAATGAAAAAAACATTTTGCAAAGATTTAACTTCTCCAATGAGAGATTCTTTTAAATTTTGCACTTTTCCACTCATACTGAACATTCGCAAATAAAAATCTGAACGTGATTAAATTTTTTCTTTCTTTTAATATCTTCACAACCTAAATCATCTGAAAAATTCATCAAAAAAGAAATAATTAGAGAGTAAAAAGTTCTCACCATTATTAACAGGAAGTTGTGGTCGACCCAGTTGATCTCTCTCCATGAACTTATCTGGCGAATAATCACTTGACTAAATTTAAAAAAAGACAAATAAGGAAAAAGGCAATAACGATCAAATCCTTTTAATTAACAAAGGAGAAAAGACCTTAGAAACATTACTGCCACAAAATTAGAAACAATCACGCCAGGATGTTGAGACTTATTTGATCTTTTGGCACACTTACTTTATCTGCTGGTCACTTGAGCACGATACCCGACGAAAAGACTGATCGTAATTAATATAATCATATTAACCTTTTCTTTTTTAAATATTGTTGTAATGCTTAATAAATTTTTTACTTTACACTCAATTAAAAGTTTTTATTACAAATCACATAGTAATAACTTTTAATGTAAGTATCACCAACAATCACTAAAAAAAATTGCATTAGCACTGAAACTGTGAAGCTTTCCCAGCAAAGGAACCAAGCCGACTGGCCAAGTCTATTATGCTGAAATAAATTTTTTTGACCAATTTTAATGCATATTTAATCGAATTACATCATTGGATTACATCATTGAATTACATCATTGAATTACAGGAGTTTTCGTATGAAAGTTTATAGTAATTCTGATGTGACCAACAAATTAGTTTGATCTAGATAATTTTTCGAGCATAGATGAGGTTAAAGTTTAGAGCTTTGTTCTTTCTGTGAAATAAAATTTTTGAAAATATAAGTTGAATCAACACATTTGTAGGAAAGTCAACATCATTTTTCAATAAAATTTAAAAAATTTAGTGCAGATAAGGTACTGAAGAAAACCAAAATGACTAAAGGATTTCGCAGGAAATGTAACAAACAATTAAGGTCCATGGTTCAAAAACTCGAGGAAAAAATTTCAAAAAATCTTGATATTTAATAAATGCAAATATGAATTTTATAAAAAATTACCAGAAATAATAACACAATTTAACATAATAAACATAATTTCTGTTGTAACGGATTGTTTAGATTTCCATTTGCCCTTGAAAAGCTATATTGTTAAACTTTTATACTGACATACACTAATTTACCATTAACAAATCAGGTATATATATATTTGGTAGTTTTTAACTTGTAACATAACCTTGAAAGTAATGAAGAAGACACATTTAAACATGTCTGTTAAAGTTAGTTCGAAAAATGTTTTCATTCTTCTTAAAATTTATATTTATATTGCATCCAATATCGACCACTTTTTTCTTACTAAGACAATTACTTTGAAAAATAAGAAATAATTATTTTTAAAAAAGGCCTTGAGAGTCCATCAAATGGGACAAGCTGAAAGCTCATATCTTATGGGTTAAAAAAATGAAAAAAAAAACAACATTATACATCTGAGTCCTGGCGTGTAACCAGCCTTATGGCAACGAAAAACTAGTTAACATAAGCACCATCAGAAAAACATATTTAAAATAGAATACAGGTTCAATGAACTCCACGGAACTTCCAGTACTTTAAGAATGGGAAAACCACAAATAAATTCATACAAGAGAATTCCAAGAAAAATAACCCGATACCTGAATTTTGGGTAAAACCACTTAATTTTAGCAAATGACTATATCAATATAAACAGCTTTTAAATGAAATTTAGATTAACCTCAGAGGCAAAGAAGCGAAAATTGAAACTAGATAATAATATCGGGGGGAAATGTTCTCTTCACCTCCTTTAAAAATGCTACAAATTGGTCAAAAGGAATGTCCTGAAATGCAAAACATAGTTGTCACCTGTAAATATTTCCAAATTGCACTAATAAGTTCAAATACTTCTTTTGGTTTGATCAGTGGAAAGATTTCGTGTATGTTTTCAATATCTGGCGGTATCCATCCAGCCTAAATATAATCAAAAATCATTAGATATAGAAAATCAATAGATATGGAAATAATAAAAAAATTATTAGACTAGTAAAACAAGCATTACATGCTTGTAACATGAGTGACCTCAAAGAAGGCCAAACTTGATCCAGACGTATACTACACTCTAGTTGTCGACAATGCAAGAGGCCTGGGGATTTTACCCCTCGGGATTTTACCTCTCCGGGTGCTGTAGCCGATCTCTAACATTTTGGTGTAAAGCTCATCATCAAGAGTCATGTAATATTGAGCAAATTCCAAACATGAGGATATATATATAACACGCCTCAATCTAAACCCGCGCTACAAAAACACAGGCACCACCTCAAAACGTTAAACCAAGGAGCCAAGCACAAGATTATGTGCTTAAAACGGCCCCAGCATCCCTTGATCCATAGTTGCAAAACATAGCCAAGAACGTGGTTAATGATAAGTTTAGTAGTCCAACAACCCACCAAAGCAAACCGAAGGTAGAGCGGGGTTATGAAGTTTGTAAGAGCATCAGCTGACCAACGTCGAAAAATGCTTTGTCCACTGAAAAATGTCCAACATCAAGCTGGCTTTCTGTCATTCCTTGTGCCGGTCCTTAGTGCAATTGCTCAGCCATTATTATCACTGCTGTGAGGGATGCAAAAATGATAGGCCATATCGGCCTTACAAAGGCTTTGGATGCGAAGATCATTTTCTGCTCTGTCAGGGCCAAAGCCCACCATCCTTTTTTCATGCCGTTTTTGCAGAACCAAAGTGCATAGTGCCCACACGTTCACAAACAGTGCCTGCAGGTCAGCAGTGTTATAACTGCAACCTTCGGAAGGTGACAGACCTAAAAATTGTTGTGGTATATTGTAACTTTCATATCTATTGCTTAATACTTGCTCTTTCTGTGATGTCGGCAACTTGCCTTTAAGTTTGAGCATTTGAAGTGGGCTCTAGGGGTGCCTGAAACCGAATTGCCTTTTTCACCCTTTCTCGATTCTCCTGGACAAATTCATGGTGAAGTATTGCTTTTTTTCTGATTTTTCTTGAGATCATTTATATTTGGTTGAGTTGGATGTGCTTGTGTGTGTGATTTGGCAGTCTTGTTCACTTCTGCTTCCAACAAAACTGTGAGACCATCAGCCATGAGAAAATGTAACTTTTTCAAAGAATTGGTACTCATTTGAACCCATTATGTTACTGTATACATAACCTTACATAAAAATAGCGTTCAAATAGAATTCCGGTTACTAGATACTTGCCTACCAAAGCATCCAATGAGGATTCTCATATGTGGACTGACAATGAACGGTAAAACAACGTTCATCTAGGACGCTTACTCAACCCACAGTCACAATATGATATGCTGTACCTTTGTGCTTACTGGTCAGACTAATCAGAGTACTGCAAAAGCATAACCAAATAAGAAGAACCAAATAAGAAGAACATTCTCATTGTGGATTATCTGATGGAAGAGTTAGAGCAGTCAAAATATTTCGGCCACCAGATCAGAGATGAGAGTCACCACAACAACACTACACTCATTTTTGTATCTCATTGGTGTTGTGGAAGAGAAGTTGCACAGCGTCAGCATTTACAAATGGATTACATGTGTCTCTTTTGGTTTCCAGCAAACAAAAATCAGTCCGCAGCTTAGGGTGCAAAATTACCCCCGGTGCCATAGATCGCTTTATGGAGGTCTATAACAATGCGACCAGTGAACAATACAAACCCCTAATAGTTGATCTATCTCACGCAGATTATATCAATCCACATTTGTGATTTAGACGGGGAGAGTGGGGTTCATATACCCGAACGCAGCCAAGATATAAGACATGATAAACATATTTGGACATGATATTAAGCCTGATGGCACTATAAACAAACGCGGCCTAATGGGGACAATTGGCCTAAAGGAAACCTAGGAAAGAGAGTAGATAAATACCATAAGCTATACCCCACACTAAATGAAACCCATACTGCCCGATTCTGGGGCAGACTACCGATTAACATAGGTAGCCAAACCTAAAGACCAGCTAAAGGCCGAGATTGAATCTTGTGAAAGCCTTGTGAACAAATATACAAGGGTCTTCAACGTTAATGACAGTTTTATGTCGAGGCTACTGTGATAGGCGTCATTCTGAGTGGCATTGGAACGATCCTCTTAGCAACCATGATCGCAGCACCAGTCATTCCAATCATCATAGATATTGCTGTCAGGTGCAGTCTTGTAAGTGCTGGTACAAAGCTTACCTCTAGTTGACTAAGAATAAAAGCTCAAAAACACGACCAGATCCGTATTCTCTAAGAGAATAAATTCAATTCTATTGCAGACCTAGTCAGCAAGGCGCTTGAAGATGGCATCATAGGGCAAGGCGAGTTTCATTCGGTTTTAGAAGATGCTATGGTATGAAGAAGGAAGTACAGGAGAGGATGCAGAAAAAAGCATAAAGCTTGATGAGGCCACAAAAAAGAAATTGGTCAAGAGATGGGTTTGCGCTGAATATTAAGTGTTTTTCGCCATGAGCCAGTGTTTAGGAGAGATGAAAATAACTTTTTTATAAAAAAATATAAAGTAATGTTTGATGTCAGTCAAATTTTTTTTTATATTCAAGATTATTAGATGTAACAAATTACACGCAAAACAAACTTAAAAAAACATGCAATTCTTCGCACGCATATTTTCTTAAAAAAATAATCAAGTTACATAGATGATAATAACAGATATTTATTTTCTTCTAATATATGTATACAGCTGTTGTCTTCAAAAAAAAAAAATAATAATTGAAGATTAAGATAATCCTAGAATAGTTGGAAACTAATTACGTAGGTAAAAAAAAAGTATGTAACTTAATCATTATACTATATATTATTCGCATCCTCATTAGCCGATCATTAACAGGTACGTGGTATTATATTAGTGTTTCATATCCCCATTAGCTGATCATTAACAGGCTAACAGGCACGTGATATTTTATTATGGTTTCCCACCCCCATTAGCCAATCATTATTCGGTTAACAGGCATGTGATATTTTATTAGTCTTTCACATCCCCATTAGACGATCATTAACGGGTTAACATGCATGTAATGTGATGCAAGTCAGGGCAAAATGACTCCTTCCAGATTCCAGTCTATGCTCGCCCACATAGACTGGTCACCTGTTGCACTCAATACCACGATATATCATGTAATGGATTTCAAATTTATATCTCACGCTATCAGCTGTGTTGAATACTAGTGGCTTTTCGATTATTAATTATAGATTTTTTTTTATGATAAGTTTTTTTTAAATTTGTAGTTATAATTTAAAATAAATAAAAAAAACCATACCACAGAAGTGACTGGTGTCTTTAACAGACGGGTTAGCACACTGAGCCACATTGACATATGCGAACATTTAAAACTTAATAGTTTACATATGAGTATAGAACCGTCTTCACCTACATTAGTATTGTTTATGTACGTGAAACTGTCCTGGCCTACATTAATATGTGTTAAATGTTTATGTAAGTGAGGAAGGTTAGCTTAAAAACGTTTCCATACTCTGAGAATAAAAAGCTCTTGTCTCAAACTATCCAGATTTTACTGGTGAGTCTCAAACAAATGTTGTTCTACCTGAAGCAGCGAAAAAGTTTTAGAAAAAGTTATTATTTTTATTTTTTATTGTTTGTTGTCTTTTTGACTTTATAAAATAATTTTGAGATAAAGTCATGACTACTCTATATGTTCGCCACAAGATATATGTTTTTTTATTCCTTTTTGTGATTTATCAAATTATATTATTTATACATATTGAGTGACAACAACACATATTTTTAATTTCTCATAGTTGAGGCCCTTAACGCATTTGATGAATACATTTAAAAATGTTGAGAAATATCCCATAGGAAACTAGTTTCAATCTTAAGAGAACTATCGCCAAATAAGGAATTAAATTGAGTGAGAAGCATTTTTTTAATTTTTGAAGCATTTTTTTATTTTTCAAGCATAGTACCTGTTTGAGAATAATAACTAGTCTTGTTACACATTGCAGCTCTCTGTGTGATTCCATAGTGGTAGCTAGCCTATTGCTAACCCAAAACTTCAACATCATTCCAAGCAGACTTTGAACTAAAACACTGCACTGGTACAATGACGGACGAGCTAAAATAAAACATATATCCTGCTGAAAATCGTATTCTTTATTCCCACAAAGCAAATTAGAATACAGCATCACCCATGTATATTACAAACACAATGTTTAATTCCGGTTTTTAAATGAGGATGGATTTTAGAGAGGTATATAACACAACAGAGTATGTAAAAGGTTGGGTGTTGGGACATATTGTCCATTTTATTATGGCAAAAATTTGCTCTAGGCTACATCTTATTGGAACATTTTGCTTTGTTATAGCCTTGCATGAAAAATGCATTTAATATAAATATTATTTTAACATATATATTTTTAATATAATATTTAATAAACATAAATAAATAAATAATAAACGTTCAAACTTCTAACTTAGCATTAAATCATGAAACAATTCAGAAGAACCAATGCTTAAATAACAATGACAATACTGCGTTGATAAAACATAAACATGAGTAACCAGCAAATGGCACAAATTATATTTTTTTTAAAGCAAGTTTTGGTTTTGTATTACTGCTGTTACAGTTTTAATTACGATACCAGCATAGAAGACCTACCAGTTGATATTAAATCCAAAATGTCCCAGAGTATTGGAGATTCATCAAAAGCATTTTTAATCTGTAAATCTCTAAAATACAATAAACACCACAATTTAACATATAAAACAGCAGTTCTTCAAAAACGGCAAGGACCTGAAATATTATTCAGGTTTTATTTTAATTCTAGATGGAGAGAATATTAAACAAGTCAGAAAAAAATTCAAAATCGCAGACAGTTTAGGTGCAAAGCTCACCATCTTAGAAAACAAAAATTTAATCAAATAATCAAAAAATGGTAAGTACTGGTTATTTTCAGGAACTAAAATTTTGCAACCAGAAATGCCAATCATAACAAATATTTCAGATAGATAATTAAATAATATTAAAGAATTATGACTTATACAGGATTTTAGTTCATGTCCATTCTTTTTTATCTTTTGTTTATAGATAGTTTAATTAAGAACAACAAGTTTTTACCCAAGTTACAAAGTTATTAGAATAATATAAATTTTCCTAGTCTAATAATAACAATTTAACTCTGATCATTAAAGGTTTTCAGAGCCCCTAGTTTTCCTACCTTTCAATAGTGTATTTAAGAAAATCTTCATCAGGCCACGGTGTGACTGGAATGAGTTCTGGACAAACTAATTCAACTAACATTGTAGCAGTACATCCGTAATTACTAGGAAACAACTTATTGAACCGGTTGTCTCCCCATGTTTTCAGAAAGCCACGTTCTTTGGAGTCTCTTGGTATGTCAGGAAAGAAGGTAGTAGGAATTGACAATATTTTAGATAATGTATTTACTTGCAGATGTTCAAGTAAACGCTAAAACAAAACAAAGTAAAGTTAAACAGACATTGAAAGTCTTTAGATAAGTATAAAACATATAAGATAATAATAACATTAATAAAGTTTTTATTAGTGATAGAAAGTTCAAACAGTGAAGTGCCACGCCTACTATCAAAGATTACTACACCAAAATAATCCAACCAGAGTCTTTAAATAAATATAAATTAACTTATAAATAGAGATGTCAATCGCAAGGTCCGCATTCCTGAAATATTCCGCGGTAAAAAAATATTTCCAAATGAGGACAGTTTTTGCGCAAATCAGGGGGTTCAATTAATTTCTTTATAAGTGACAAGCTGGATTATGGGGCTTGGAATCTAGTTTCATTTTTTTTCTAAATTCGAAAGAGCATGGCAGCGTGCAATGATTCTCTTATGACCTTGATAACTTGAGTGTAGATGTCGTATAACTGTTTTGTAAATTTCAAATCTTGAAAAAAAAAAGTAATTTATTCTAATTTTTACAACTTCGTAAAAGGTGCAGGAATAACTTTCTGGTAAGGTAACATAATGCTTTTTATTT
>JAUZNK010070079.1:0-14109 GCA_035046665.1 Euphysa ruthae
TATGATAAATTTTAATAATTTAATCACATTTACAAATAGTTATTTATTTAGTAAAACTGTTCTTTACAAGTTGAAGACTGTAAACTCTATACAAATCTATAACTATGGTTGAATATTTTGCATTTTATATACTGTATCTATTAAAACAAGCTGTTTACATGACATAATAAAAATATCGATACTTTAGAAATTGTTCATAATCAATATAACTACTTAACCAATTTATTTTTACTTTTTAAGCGATCTCAGATTCAGAAAATGATGAAGTCGAATAGAATGATGATGCTGACACTGGCTTCAGCCTAAAGGAAAACTTGTAAAATGTATCGCATACATATAGTTGCAGTGATTCTGACAATGAACCAGCTCCTAAAAAGGTTACTTGCACAGATAGATGCAGTATAGGAAAGGTTCAAAAATGTGGTGTAAGAACTCGTGGCGTAATAATTAGAGCTGTTAGACATGGTATCGGACGAAGTTGCATACGTGGTGCGAGAAGTCGTGGTGGGATAATTCAAAATAACATTCCAGTTGTTGATGATGGTTGGAGTAACAATCCTCAAATTGATGGGCTGGGAAAATGTTGACGATTAGTGATTATGACATTGTTTCTTTATTGATTTTCACACACTATTTTTTGCTTGTCGGAAGGTTTTTATCCATACTTTTTATAAAAACAACTGTCGTAAAATTTGGTCTTTGTACTACTTTTTTATGTTCTTTAAAGTGATATAGAGAACAAAAATAGGCAAGACTATCTGAAATAGCATAGTTATTAGATATGCAAATGAATGTTCATCATATTTTTTTGAGTTTATACTCAAAAATGTTAAAAAAGTGACATTTTCAGCATCTTTTTTTTTGGGCACTTAGGACATGATTTTACTTATGCTTAACAACATTTAATCTAGTATATTTATTGTGATTCAGATAAACAAACAATCTAGTTTCCAGAATAGTTTCACTTGTGTCATAATTCCAGCTGGTTTTTGAATACTGACAGATCGGGTAAAGCAAATAATTGTTGTCCATATTTTACATGTTTGAGAAAAAAACGTAAACAAAAAGGGAATAAATTACTTTTGTTCAAAATGTCATAAAATTTGACTTTTTTATATTCTGTAAACGCTTTTAGAACATCTATATGCCAGACTATCTGTAATAACATTGCTTGTCAAGATAAACATGAGTTTTTTTACTTTTTAATCAAAAATCCTAAAAAAGTGATATCTGTATTTTCAGCTTATATTTTTGTAATTTTGTGATATGATTTTATTTATGTTTATCAGCATGTAATTTTATTTTTCTATGGAGTTTCAAATAGCCCAAACAATCTAGTATCCAAAATGGGTTCATTTGTTATATAATTGCAACTGGTTATTGATTTATGACCAGTCATATAAAGCGGTCAATATTGTCTATATATAGAGCGTGGGTAGGACATGGTATTAAAATAAACAGCGCGGTGTAAAGGTTAATAATTAAAAAAAGAGTAGGTTTTAAACAACTGGATTATAAGGATATAAATTGTTTTTAATTTTAATACCATTAAATAATTAGCTTTCATCAGCAGGTTTGATTTAAATTTCATTGTAGTTCTATTGTTTTTTTTTGTTTTTTTTCCCAATTGCCTATACTTATATTTACAATTACTGCTCATTTCTCTGAAGTATGAATTGTTTAAACAGAGCAGAAGAATATCATAAGTATATTTTAATTATGTGAAATATTCTTTCTACTTTTAATCTATCTTATTACTCATAAAATGGTTTTATAAAATTTACAAACAAATTGTTTCCCAACATACTGGTTGGCTGAAATTTTGTTTTGAAAAAAATATTGGTTGATTAAAATCTTATTTTGCACATATTTGCATTTAAAATATTTCGGCTATAGTAGACAAGCAAAATTTAAGGCTGAAAAATGTAACCTTTGAATTGCAGCTCAATACTGATGTTTGGGGTTCACCATCTGAACATCCCCCAGCCAGTTCTGCTCAGGAATAAAAAAGAAATTTTAGATTATATCAGAATTTTAAGTATTTTCAGTTATGCCAAAGAAAATATATGAAGCACTAAGTCTAGATATGATAGACCCATCAGGAATCAGGGTAGGTAAAGTCAGGAGTCGGGGTAGATAAAGCCTTCAGAAATGTAATAGTCTTTATCCAAAACAGGAATAACCTGACTCTTTAAAAACGCTACTTTACAGATTATCACTAATACAATAATGTCAAATTAGAATAACTCTGTCATAACTCCTTAAAATGTCTAGAAATTTTATTTTCGTATGATTAACATGAATTGGAAAATTCAAATTAGAGATATGTTCATTATTAAAAGTGCATTCAGAAAATAATGGTCTGCTCAATTATTGATACCCATGGAATCAGGTATTGTGAAATACGAAAAAATTTATGAATTATATATTTTTATACAAGACAAACATGATCACATATTGTCACAACTCAACTCGCTATGTTTTATCGTATCCAAATAAGACTACAAAATTTACTCTAACACCTGCCACTGCCATTTTCATCAAACCAAAATAAAAAATTATCCCCAGCCTTACCACCCAATTCCAACAGCAATCAATACATTTTCTTCAGATTCAACAGCAGGTCACCTTGCTTTCAACCAACCCACAATTTTCAATAATTGTGGCTAAAATGTCAAAAGTAAAATTTTCTTTGTTTGTAACCAGAAAATCTTGACTAAACAAATGATCAGGGATTTGTAAATTTAAAAACAATTTCCTGAAATAATAAACAACAGCAAATCCGCATTACAAAGTATCAAAGGAGTAAGCTCTGTGATTAACAAGTAGATGGAAAGAGACCATATGCTTAGATCGTACTATAATCCACCTATTCCAAACTTACACTGCTCATCATTAAACTCCTCCATTAAAAAAGATAGAAACACAAAGTTGATAATGGACCTTTGTAAATTCTATTAATAAGTCAGTAAAACAAATTAAGCTAAATTATGGTGTTCATTCACACTTCACTTTGCCTTTCTTAGGTCATTTTTATCAACTACAACCAAAACAGAAAATATGCTACAGGTACCAGATAGAGCTCTGCATAGGAACCAGCTAAGTATATTCAAAACAAATGTGAAAGTTTGGACCCACGCTATTTAAAAACGAAAACAAATAGATATGCATTATCAATTTTTTTTTCCTCGTTTTCAGCAAAATAAACCTAAAAAACCTAACAACATTTGCCTTCTTATCCCTTAGCTTCATGCAAAAATATAGAGAAAAATAAATTAACAAAATTTTAAACTTGCAGGAAAATCTGCAACAGACTATGTATTTTTTTACCTTACTTTACACACAAATCTAAAAATGACAGAGCAAAATATAGATTTTTGGTTTATTTTTGTCTCTTTTACCCTAAAATCAAGCTAACAAGAATTCTTCAAAAATTTGGTTTTGTTATGATTGGTTATGTTATGTTATTTTGCCCTGTTTAACTTCATGCACAAAAAAAAAAAAAAAAAAAAAAAAAAAAAAAAAAAAAAAAAAAAAAAAAAAAAACATAATTTTTGATTCATTACCACCAAAACTTGCAAAAATAAGAATTTTGAGAAAATCTAGATTAGGTTATAAATAAATCTACAAACAAGAAGGTACAAGCAAGAAAAAAAAATTTAAAAAAAAGGTCGTGCAAGTTAGGTTGACAATGCCAAAAAAATACTCCTGAATTTATATCTCAAATTACGTATACCAACCTTTATCGTTGTTTACCTGATAATGATCTATACTAAATATCAAAACTAGAACTGGGATTTCCATGCTTAAATACAGAAATAGATTCTGATTAACACAGGCTGCGAAAAAATAATTTCAAGCTAGGACACAAAAAGAAAAATGTATTTTGAGATTCAATTAGCATAAAAATTTAATAAAAAGAAAATCAACAACTTCCCAGTCTGGGTAGGTTTATGCAGGAATTGCTATTAATTTTATTCACCCAGCAAATCAATTTTCCTTTTTTTAAAGTTGATCCAAAGACGAGTTTCTTTCAGCATACTTGACATCAAAAACCTTGACACTCTCGACATAATCAAGCAGACTGGAAACAACGTGTCTCTAAAAACCAGAGTCAACCAACAAATAAAAATAATATCATAGTTTCGTTATTCTATAAATGGAAAATTTTATTTTCTTGTGTACATATTGAAACAACTAAGTATATTTTCAGTCTCTATCAATAAAACCATGTAGTTATTTTCCATACGTCTATAATTAAACAAACTAAAACAAGTATTATAAATGTTCCTCAAGATAAGAAACATGTATCCCTTTGCATTTACATGGAATACTATTTAATAAATCTATAACACACATTCAGGAAGGGGTTTGAAGAACCTTTACTACACTACATTAATCCCTTAAGGAACCAATCAATAACCTACCGTGCATGCTTCAACTTGACAACTAGTGTATCACTTTCAGCCTAAATAAATATAAAAATATTAAAAACCATGTTTTTGCTATTTTATATATAATCTTTTCCTCTCCTCAAATCAAATAATCAGTCATTAACATGAGCTTGTTAGATTAAAATTACCATAAGAGTATTGTCGTCAATTATTTTCAAATTTCCTAACAAAAAATCTCTCTTCAAAATACTGGTTACTACAACACTAAACATATCCACCTTGCCTGTAAACAGATTAACAAGTTAATGATGTGCGTGTCATAGGCAAAACCAATTTATTGGTGATAACTTGTTATTATAAAGTGTAGAAGTTCAGCAAAGACTCCTTTTTTAGCTTATGTATTTTAATGTGTATGGTTTAATGTCTATGTTAATAAACTACAGAAAATACCCAACTCAGTTGGATTTTCAGGCATTTCAACGCCGTATATTTATTTTATATACTATGCCGTATATATATATATTTTTTTTTTGCAAATAATTCTCACCCGCAAGTACTTTTAAAATTTTTTTTGGTAAAAAAAAATTAACTTGTTGTGGTTCTCGTAAAATTTCCAATCAGTTCTTACAAAACACTGTCTTTGATTTCTGGCAGCTTATAGTACTTATGTAATAGTTTTATCAAGAATCGTTTTTAAATCACTCAGTAATAATTCCTACAAAAATTTAAGCAGGAACTATTGATTGATTAATCTTACTTTATACTTGGCCATGTCCTTTTTCATATGATGGTTTTCCTCTTCGGAAACATGCCACTTTTGTCTACATTTCTCTTGGTGTGTCACAAACTTTAAAAAATCTACAATAAAGATAAACGTTATAAAATTTTAAGCTTTAGATTAAAATAAAAGACCAAAACTTTTAAAAGTAATGATGAAACCAAATGTTTAGAAAGCCTGCACATACTACTAGGTTTTTGATAGAAATTGTTTTTTAGGGAAAAAGTAAGGATAAACAAACTACAGTATTTTAACTTTCGAAAAATAAGCATAAAAACAAGTTTTAGAAATACAAGCAACTTTCCTATTTGGGATAAAACCCCTAATATGAGAAGACATTGACATTGTCAAGTAAATTTAGAAATGGCTTTTCATCTTGTTAAATTTAATGTATATTTTTATGATGCTTAAAATAATTTCAATATGAGATAAGTGGATAAGTTGGTTGCGTTAAAACATAAAAGATTATCTAAAATTCAGTAACAAGCTTACCAAACCTCCAATAATAAGTTTTTTTTAAATAATCTTTTTGTTTTTTTAATGCAGCCGAACAAAGTTTTATTTAAAGCAGCTAATTTTGTCAACCGATTAGATACAAGCAATAACAAATAAATTTTACCCATATATTTTGACATAATCATGTCAATCACTTGATTTTTTACCATTTGATAGTATACCAAGTATATTTATCATATTTTTAGGTTTTACTACATAATTATATAGTTAGGTTTTATTACATGTAATTTTGTTGTAATTCTTTCCCAAAAATTCATTTATAAAAGATTATACCAAGTTATCATACATTTTTAGGCCTACTATATATTTTATACAAATCTAGCCTTTGGCCAAAGAGCTTATCCAACAGAAAATTTAAAGTGATTTTGATAAATGGTTCTGAAATTATGAGATTTTCAATTTTGAAAAATCTTTCCATTAAATATTAAGCTTTTTTTACTTATTTACTTCCTAAAAATGGACTTGCATATAGTTTTAATTTCTTTCTTAATTCAAAAAAGCATGTTTGTGATTTACGGTCATCTTACAGATTATACATGTTCACTGTGTGTGTGTGTGCGTGTGTGTGTGTGTCTGTGTGTGCATGTGTGTGTGTTCAGAGCTAATCTGTAACTTTTATATCTTAAAAGAAAAGCGACTTTTTTTTTTTTTTTTCAAAATCTGAGTGTAGAAATAACAAACTGTTAAAGTAACATACTTTTTATTTTACTGCATTTGGTGTCTTCAAAACACTCTAAATTGACATTTAGTGATTATTTTTTTCAATATGGGGTGGGGATGGGTGATAAACCAGAGTCTGGACCTTTTTTAAACATGTGGTAGATTTTTTAACTACCGCCCATATTACTTAAATTTTTTACATTTGGTATTTTACATTAAGTTTTCTCTGATGAATAGAATTTTTTTGTTTTCAATTTGAAAGTTTTAAAATTATTTTGGAACTCTTTTTAATTTACGAGGGTGATGACACTCTGGAAGTCTCTGGATATTGGATGACTTTTCTGGGGTTTCCAGGGCAAAACCGGAATTAAACTAAAGGTTTTGATCCAGAAATAATTCCGGGTGAAAAAATATTATTTTGGTTAAAACGGCACTTTGCATAGAATACACTCATAACATATAGGATATATTACCATACACTAATCAAATTTTTTCTAATACTTACATAACAAAGTTCTGGAAATTTGCAACTGGGGGGGGGGGGGAGGGCCTGAAATTTTAATCACTAAATTCAACCATGGAAAAATATCATGTACATGGTGATCCGACATCATAAAACTTACTTGCATTTAAATCAATCACTCAAGATTAGACCGTGATTAAACCTAAAATATTATTTCTTTTTTATTTACATAATATTTAAAACTAGCTAACAACTTTAATATTATATACAAAACACTTCTAAATGGCTAATAATCAACTAAAGTCAGCCAATCAATTTAGTATTAACAAATGATTATTTTATTGCACTTGAAAAAGCCACGCTATAAACCTATCAATGAATACTTCGCAAGTACGCACTGCACTGCGTAAGCATGATAAAAATTTTTAATTTCCGTACACGCACCCAAACACGTTACACACACTATACAATTTTCTCCTTCTGTGGCTCAAAATAAGGAAAACTTTGAAGTATTGAATATTCTATACAATATAACTATTGTAGGCATCAGATATATAACGAAATCTACCTTGCTAAAGTTTTAATTTGAAATACTTTGAATAAAATTTTGGCTAAAATATTGTTTTGAAGAAATGTGCGCAATATTTGAAAAAAATATTTCAGCCATAGTAGACAAGCAAAAGTCTGAGAGATGCAGCATTTGAATTGCAGCTCAATATCGATGTTTGGGGTTCACAATATGAACTTCCCCCAGCTTGCTCTGCTCAGGAATAAATAGTAAAACTATGTAAATCTATGCAATACACTGTACAATACTTTTGTAAAAAAATTAACGTATAATATCACCAAATGTGCGAAATTTAAAAATTGGCGTATACAATATCCAACGTATGTGAAAGTTCTAGCTACGCAATTGATCAAGTAACAGAACACCATAAAAACATCTTCCAGCATATGCTTTTACTCATTGATAAGCCTGCACTATATGAGGTTTTCGTTGCCATTTTTATATCATTCAGTGGTGTATCGTAACGGTTTTGGTAACTCGTCCTGTTGGATGAGTGGGTTTCCTATTTATTAAATGTTCACTTGTCCACAGTGTATTCTTAAAATCTTAAATAAATCTGGTTGTTTTTGGTTGACCATTAGGTTGCCATTTTTAATGAATGATTTATGCTGACTTAACTAAATAAATAAGTAGTTTAAAGCTTGGTTACAAACAAGAAACTCTTAAAAATGTATTGACTTCTTTTTTCAAGATGAAGCCATTAAAACCAAACTATGGCACATATAACAATATATAAATATTGGGTTGGTTTTTTCACCTTTGGTTTGGGTCCAAATTTGGAGTGATGTGCATAAAACCTACTTGCTTTCTTCATGAACTTCCTTAGTTACTTTTACTAGTAGTGTTTAGCAAAACTTTCTATGGAAATTTTAGGGTTGTAATATACAATCAAAACACTGTCAGTTTTTATATGTAACATCACTGTTAAAAGATCTTTTTTAACCCGTGCTCTATGATTTGTTTTGATCTCTTTCAAAGCGCTAAATCTACCTTCTGAGTCTGCCGAAGTCATACTGTGGGCGAAAAGAAAATCGATAAACCCGAATAAGTTTCAAAATTCTGAGCCTCTTACTGACTTACCTAATTGTTTCCAAGAGCAGGGAGGAAACGGTTTTAAATTCGTATTCCATTTTGCCATCCTTTTTTTAAGGGTTTGCCATTCACATACAATGAATGCGGAGTCCATGCTGTGTGAAAAAAGTTGCTCTTGAAGGTGAGGTACTGACAATACTTCAGTCAAGGCTTCATCCATTATTGTTGTTGGTTGTTCTGGTCCGTTGATGATATCAAAGAAATCTTCGCTATTAGGGTGAGTTTAAGATCATCTCTGTTTCAAGAAAGATTAGATAAAAAGTGAAACTTTTTGTTAAATGCTAAATCATATTGTTGCCATGCAACCATGACCGTATTGAAAAAATTGTATCTTCATTTATTAAATTTAATTTCTGTTGGTTCCAATACCATCCCGAATTTAGATCACATTCAAATCTTTACAAGTTTATTATTATTCTAATGCTTACTTGTAAGAAACTGATATATAAACAAGTATTGTTTTATTGAATTCCAGGGTCAATAATTTCCAAAATGTTAACTTAATTTTCATGAAAAACCTACATTATTTTCTAAATCCTTGGAATGTTTGGAGGTGTTTGCTAACTAAGCTAAATCATTGGAGGTGCTTGCTAACTACGCTACTATATTAAGGAATTTCACTAAGGAAAGGCGTTAGATGCATTGTTTTTTTTTTACTATTTTTCAGTACGCGCTGTTGAATATATTTTACATAAAATGTTTTTTGTGGTTGTTAGATCTTGTTGCTGTGATTATTTCTGCTAAATCTGAACCTGATCCGGATTGATATTTTGATGAAAAAGCAATGAAATTTTTGGGTATACCTTTGTGAAAATACTGCTAGCATTTTACATATATCTAAGATAAATATCAAGTAAGAAACAAATCTCTGGCTAACCAGCTTCTTCTTAAAGTAAGTTGTCTTTGCCCTCTGAGCTCCACTATAGTCATTAGAAAAAATCATATCGTACGTGGCAATGTGACCTTACAAACAGTTTAAAAACATGACATAGACTCCCTGTTCTGTTCTGTTTACAGAAATCTTTAAAATTAGAATAAAAAAATGTAAGGAGGGAGAAGATGAAAAAAAAACAATGATCTCAAATTATATATTTGTTGGAAATGTGAAATTTATTAAACTTGAAAAATTAATAAACAGGGAGAAGATGCTCCGAATAATTAATAGGCACCCTCCCTGTTTATTAGGCATCTATGAGTACCCAAAAATGTCCAAGCAAAGAAAGTTGCCATAAATAGTTATTATTAAAGAGATAAAACGCATGTCATGAGTTATAAAATTTTATTGAGCGATGTTTCAGGAGTCATGCTGCTCTTATCATCAGGCTAGCTACAATTAAAAATGTTAAGGTTTTTATAGGAACAGCATAGGCTCGAAATCAAGTGTTTTTGAAAGGTGTTAATTAGTTTATTAGTGACGTAGTAATAATGAAATGAAATTAAAGATTCTTTTTGAAAATTCAGGCAAATGAAAAAAAATTAATAACATTTTAAATGGAGCAAAAAAACATAAGGTTATTTCTGGGGTAAAACTAATTAAATTACAATTAATTAATTAACTAATTAATTAATTATGCCCTGGGAACACTAGAAAACCACCTCCAATTTTACATCATTTAAATTTTTTTGGTTGAGTTACATTGTCATACATCAAATAAAATACCCCCTGCACACTCACTTTTGTCCCCGCTTTGATGTCAAATAGGTTAAGAGATTTTGACAGGAAAATTAATGAAATTCGAGATTTCAAACAGTCATAACTATTGAACTGTAGCTAATATTGACACAAATAAGACCTTTTCAGAACTCATAAAATATTCTTTCATTTGATATCCAAAGTTTTGTTTTGAACTATTGTTTTAAAAAAAGGCTTGGCATCCCTAGAAAAGGAATTAGCGTTTATTCGAGTATATACAACCAACTTTTCTAAAATATTTAAGTTAAAAAAACAGTTCACTTCCACTGTATAAATACCATGATGGATTGATAGATTGATAATTTCAAATTATTTAATTGTGATTTTTCCTTAGGGCAATGATAAAAATTATTTGTCATATTAATTTAACATTATTAATCCTTAGGGTAACTAAGGATGATTATATACACTATAGTATTTAATTTGTTTTTAACTTTATTTTTGGATATAATTATACCTTTGTGAGTTTTGTATCATATATAAGGAGGCAATTTCTCTCATTTTGTGAATGAACCTTGAGATAGGAAGAAGAGCTATCAAGACAGAAGTACCTTCTACTTTTTGGAAACAAAAAACTTTGAACCATTTTTTGTACATAATTTTAATATTCTCTTTTTTGATACCTTTTGATATTTAGACACTTTATACTTTTGATACTATTTGTGATTTACTTTCTGATTGTTACTACTTTGGACCCTGCCTCCCTAAACTTTATAAGAGTGAGTATTTATTTGTTTATAGTATTTATTTAGTAGTTTATAATCTGGAAACTGTTTTGTTTGTGTTTTTTATATATATATTTATTGTCTGGAATTTTGTGTGTGTATAATAATATGATAATTTTTGTCTTAATATACAGGTTTCTATGAGGTATTACATTTTATTTACTTGTCTGATCAGGGATTTCTCTGATATTTGTGGTTTTCAGCCTTTTGGGGTATGTATTTTCAGATTTGTTTTTGTATTTTGGGTTGGGTTCAGGTTTTAAGTTTGGGGCGTATATGTTGAGGCTCTCATTTGTACTGTTTCGTTTTTCATCCTATATCTGTTTTGTATGGATGATATTTTGAGAGCTTGTTTGGATTCTCCCTATCTGACATGTACATGTCTGATTTGTATATATTTGCCTGATTATTTATTGTAAATATCAAAATATTTAAGATTTCTTGTATATATATTATTTAGTGATTTCTGATAAGAAGATACAGTTTTCTGTACAATAAAGCGTTTTTGTTGTAGGGTTCCCTTTGTTAAGCAGCAACATCAAGTCTTATAAACTGGATACTTTGGTGGATCTTGTGCAGAAGATGTCAATTAGTGGTTGGACTGGTGTTGGTGAAAGTCAGGTTGGTGCTGATGATGGCGATGTTGGTGATGTGCAGAAGAAGGCTGCTTCTTTGATGGATTTTGGTAATGTGACCAGAAGACATGGAATGTTGGATACAAGATCATGCCGTGATGTGGATCTGGCTGGTGTGCAGAGAAAGACAAAGCCAACGGAGAAGTATCAGCAGTACCAACGGGATGTGATGAAGCAGAAGAAGGAAAAGCTTAGTAAAAGAATTGTGAGGAAGTATGGAATCATCGACAATTTGCTGTATTGGAACAAGAATGCAGAGACGGTGAGACAGGAAATGAAGCAGTTGGATGATGTGTTTGCATTGCTCTCAACTCTTTATGGTGAATATACAAGTCAAGGAGAAGATGATGAATGGTACGAGGAGATTGACGAAAATATATGCTCGTACAAGTTGAAGATCCACAACTGGCTGAGAGAAGCTGAAGAGGATAACGCCTCGAAGAAGTCTTCAAGATCATCAGCTGGGTCAAAGTCAAGTTCACAGTCGAAGGCAAGTGAAAGATCGAGGTTGACAAGCCAAGAAAGAGCCATGGAAGAGAAGCTAAAGATGGCTGAGCTCATTGCTCAGGAACAGTACATGGATAAGATCAACCACATTAAGCAGGAAGCAGTTCGTGTAAAGTTTGAAGAAGAATTAGCAAGAACGAAGGCAAGAATGCAAGTGCTGGATGAAGCAGAGGAGAAGGACAGTGCCCTGAAGAAAACACCTGTGGAAGCCAGTAAAGAGAGGAAAGATTTGAAACCGCTTCAGCTAGAAGAAACTATAAAGCAGCTTGACTTAAAAGATGCGGAGCTGGAAAAGTTGATAGACCGTTCAAATTGAAAGAGACAAAGAAGCAACTCAGTTCAGAAGTTGCAGAGCAGACAGAGGCAAGAGACGAGGTTAGTTTGAGGGGAAGTTTGAAGTCAAGATCATCAAATGATGTTGACATAGAGACGTTTGATGGCAATCCCTTGCATTATCATTACTTTGTGGCCTTGTTTGAAGAAATCGTGGAGACAAAGGTTGATGAGAGAGGAAAATTAACTCGACTTATCAAGTATACAAATGGTGAAGGTAGAGATATGATCAAACACTGCATTCAGCTACAAATGACAAAGGATATTTGATGGCACGCAAGTTTCTAGAAGAACGATACGGAAATCCTCATCTTGTGTTAGCGGCTTATAAGAAAGAAGCGAAGGCTTGGCCGCAGATTCGATTTGGTGATGCTAAAGGCTACAGACCGTTCTTCAATTTCTTGCTGAAGTGCAGAAGTATTGCTGAAAGTCAGTATTGGAATTTGCTTGACACGCCTGATATGATATGCATCCTTGTGGCAAAGCTGCCTGGTCGTAATGTTGATGGGTGGAATAGAAGATGCATATATCTCAGAAGAAGATGCAAGAAAGAGCCATGTCTGAAAGACTTCATTAAATTTGTGGAAGACGAATGTACATTAGTGAATGATACCCTTTTTTCAAGAGAAGCATTGAGTGAGCATCTTCCAAAGGCTGAAAGAGCACCAAGTAAACATAAAAAGGTCAAGACATTTGTCATCCAGGCAAGCAATGAAAAGGAGAAAGATAACGAATGTTGTTGTTGTGGGAAAAGTCATGATTTGGATGATTGCACCAATTATTTGAAGTTGGCTGTTGAAGACAGGAGTATCTTCTTAGGGAAGCATAAGTTGTGCTATGGTTGCTATGTGCCAATCTCCGATGGTCATACTGGAAGGACATGTCCAAAAAGAAGAGTTTGTAAGATTTGCAAAGACCCACATCCGACTGGACTCCATGGTTTCTGCCTGAAGAAATCTGGTGGTAAGAATCTGGTGTAAACAAAGAGGTGAAGAGATGTGCTTCAAGAAAAGATAGTGAAGTTATCAGTATCTGTATAATTCCAGTTAAGGTTTTTCATAATGGTGGACAAGTGAAGACTGTATATGCTACGTTAGATACCTGCAGCCAAGGAACATTTGTTAAAGGCTCTCTGCAAGAA
Organism: Euphysa ruthae; assembly: GCA_035046665.1. NCBI lineage: Eukaryota > Metazoa > Cnidaria > Hydrozoa > Anthoathecata > Corymorphidae > Euphysa > Euphysa ruthae. Next base: position 13,506 of record JAUZNK010070079.1, read on the forward strand.
GAGCTGGGAATGAAAGGCAGTCGTACAACAATCAACATAAAAACATTGAATGGAAGCCAAAGACACAAGAGCTTGGTTGTCAATGGGTTTCAAATCTCAAATGTCCACGAGAATGACTGTATTGATTTGCCGACAACCTATTCAAGAGATGAGATTCCTGCAGATCCAGATGAGATCGCCACTCCTGCGAATTTGAAGAGATGGCAGTATTTGAATCAAATAAATGGGTTTGTCGGTCAAAGGGATGATGTAGAGGTGGAGATGCTTATTGGAGCAAATTGTGTGAAGGCACTAGAACCACTCGAAGTCATTCCAAGTGAAAATGAAGAACCGTATGCATATCGAACTAAGCTTGGTTGGTGCATTGTTGGTAAGCAAGCAAGCAAATAAACAAGTAAGCATGTAAGTATTTAAGTAAGTAAGTACCTAAGTAAGTAAGTAAGTAAGTAAGTAAGTAAGTAAGTAAGTAAATAAGTAAGTAATTAAGTAAATAAATAAGAAAGTAAGTAATTAGGAAAGTAAGTAATTAAGAAAGTAAGTAAATATGTAAGTAAGTAAGTAAGTAAGTAAGTAAGTAAGTAAGTAAGTAAGTAAGTAAGTAAGT
>JAUZNK010070090.1:0-14107 GCA_035046665.1 Euphysa ruthae
TATATATATTTATTTATGGTTGAGTCCAATACTGTTAACTAATTGAGAAATTTAAAAGAAATTTTAGTGAATGGATTTTGAGAAAAGTGAAAAAAGTTGCTTTTACACCTAAAATTACATTTATGTATTCAGGCAGAAAGTTTTTTTTTTTTTTTTTAATGTAAATATTTTACTTATTTACCTAAGCTGAAATAAAAAATTTCAGAAAAAAAACAAAACAAACTTTTAGTGAGAAAAAGCAACAAACGAACGAAAAGGCAGACGGACAAGATTGGATTAACGCCAACTTTTGCCAGGTATCCAAAAATCAAGCTAAATCTATCAAAATAAACTTTAAAAAATTAATGGTAAAATTAATCCAGGGACATCAAAAGATAATAATTAATATTTTTTTAAACTTTTTATTTCAACTACCCATAAATTTTAAAATCGCTAACATGACTAAATTATCAGGAGAGATTTTAGGTTTATTTTTTTCTATAATTTATTGCATTTAACTTATTTAATCCCCTTACCAAAAAAAAAAAAAAACAAGAAGCGTTAAGTTCAGCTCCAACGCTAAGATTTTTTACGAACATTTAACATATTAACATTTTTTTTTTTTTTTTCATAAATTAGACAATATGTAAAATTTAAGATAATATTATAGAAACTGCGAGAATTCTAAATTTTTTTACTATTATATTGTCAATTTAGGTCCCCTAATAAAGTTTAAGAATAATCATTGAAAAATCTTAAAGCTCTTTAAAACTCACCGCGATTACTTGTAACATCATATCATAGTTATTAATGAGGAACACCAATTGTAGTTTACGCTTCACAAACTCTGATGCTCTTCTCAAAATAAAATTCTCTACCTCTTGTTGAAGTTTACCAAGGCATTTAAGAACCTACAAAACAGTGAATAACGCTTTATATTATAATATATTTATATTATATTTATATTAAATTTATATTATTATTTAATCAAATATTTTTATAACACAGTTGATTAAATCAATATAAAAAGGTTTGCGAAAGCATAACAAGCTTGCTGGCAAGCCAAAGTTAAGAATGGTATATGTCAATTGAAGATAGAAGAAAACTGCAACAGAATTCAACAAACAAAAAATTTTCTTCAGCTACTAGTGATTGATATACAATAACGCTGTAGCTACAAAAAAATAATTTCTCTGTCAACAGTATAGAAATTAATTTTTATTTGGTTTTGATATATTGGAAAAAATGGTTTATACAAAAAAAAAAAAAAAAAAAAAAAAAAATTGATTTAATGGTGCATCGTATAGTGAAATAAAGTGAAATAAAAAATATCGCTTTTAGTTAAAAATATACTTCAATTTAAAATGAATTTTAATTTAACTTATTGTTTATAAAACACCCACCTTTGTTTAAAGGCACAAAATTAAATATTAAAACAATAGGTGTTTAAGATCATTTATGATTCTTTTGTTTAATTTTTAAATAAAATTTTCTGTGGACAGTATTGAAATTAATTTTAATTTGGTAACTAACAACAAACACATATATTTTCTCATTTGAATTATTTTCTACTGTTCAAATATTATTAAAAGAAAAATAGGAAGGCGAGACAAAATATGAAAAAAAAGGCGCAAATTTTGCCACAAAAATCAGCACAAATTTTCTTCAGAGTCAGCAAAAAAAAAAAAAAAAATAAATAAATAAATAAAAAACTTCCTCAACTATAGAGAATTTCTCACATTACTGATAAATGAGCTCCAGCTGCAAATCCGTCCTTGCTTTTCAGCTTTTGCAATAGTACTAAATACTGAGACGAATCTCATCAAAAAAAGATTTGGCTCCATAAAAGCCTTCTTCTTCTACGTTAAAAATTTTTTTCTTTTAATATGCAGAGAAAGAAGCCAAACTGTTTTCTATATTCCATATTCATCTGAAATTTAAACTGTTAATTTCTTATTATGCAATTTTTCTTCTGAGTACCAACCAAAATAAACATTACTGTTACATTTACGTTAATTACGCAACCTGTATATATACATAAATATATATATATAAATTTGCTTATAATTGGTGACTGGGTCTAACAACAATTTCAAAATGGCTGAAAATGTAAGAGTAAACAATTTTTCAATGACCAAAAAAAATACCCTTGATAATACTGAAAATTTAATTTATAAACAAAATCTGACAAGTTTTGAGGTTTGGGTCCAGGGAAAAAAAATTTTGGGCAGGTGGTAAAATAGGTAAAAAAGAAGCCTTTTGACTTTATTCATGTCTAATTACTAGCCCCGTTTATTCAGCTAGCAATGTATTATCAAATATCAGTTGGGGTGGGACATATTTATGAAACATAATAAATAAATATTAAAAAAAACTGAAAATTGGTTTCAAAAATACTTTTTTTTAATATTTACCCAACAATAAATTCTGAGATCCAAGAACACAGCCATTTCAGTTAGATAAATATCGCACTTACTATTACTTAGCCAATATTGGAGAAGAATAACTGTGGCTTGGACTGTATAGTTGATATCTATCTAATTCATCAAAATTACAACAGTATAAAGTACTTACTCTATCGTCATAAAAGCTTTCATTGAGACAGTTAATAGCAGCAGAGAACTCTGCATACCTTCTCGTAATCTGTAATGATGCAAAAAATAATTTTTTATACTTATAAAACATCAAGACGGATGCAAAAGAAAACTTAAAATAGGGTGAGAATCTCAGTAGTAAGAAGTAATTCCCTGGATTATAGCTGTTACTATTCTTGGTTGTTCTAGTAAGAAAAAGTTATGAAGACAAAGAGGTAATAATCACAAGTTATAATTTCACTCTATAATACTAGAATGTACTAGATGTATATTTGACAATAAATTTATATCAATATATAAAGGTTTGCAAAATCATGACAAGCTTGTTGGCAAGCCAAAGTTAAAAATAGTATATGGCAGTTGATGATAGAAGAAAACTGCAACAAAATTCAACAAACAAAATATTTTCTTGCTCTACCAGTGATTAATATACAATAAAGCTGTAGCTAAATAGCAATAAATTTTCTTTTGACAGTATTGAAATTACTTATGATTTGGTTTTGATCTATTGGAAGAAATGTTTATACAAAAAAATAATGATTTTATGGTACATTGTATACATATAGTGAAATAAAAATATTTTTTTAAATTAAAAACATATTTCAATTTAAAATGAATTTAAATTTAACTTTCAGTATGTAACTCACGCCTTCGCAAAGACACAAAATAAAACATCAAAACAATTTGATGTTTACATTTGGATGAAATGTTAATGATGCTTTTGTAAAAAGTTTAAATAACATTATCTATGGACATTATTGAAATTATTGTCTCGATTGAATTATTCTGGTACTGTTCAAATCTTATTAATAAAGAAATGGGGAGGCAAGACAATATTGTCTCGATTGAATTATTCTCTACTGTTCAAATATCATTAATAAAAAAAATGGGAAAGCGAGACAAAATATGTAAAAATAGGCAGAAATTTTGGTCCGAATTTTGGCTGAAAAATCTGCGGAGTCAGCAAAAAAAACCTTCCTTACTATAGAGAATTTTTCATGTTGTTGCCAAATGAGCTCCAGCTGCAAATCTCGCTACGCCCGCTTTTTCGCTTTTGCAACAATCTTGGTTCAAAATAATAATTGTAGTATTCTATAACACTAAACAATGAGCCTTTCATTAGTCATCCATTGCAATAAAATGTGTGGCTAGTCTTTAACATTAGACCCACACAGCGTAAATGCTCTCTGAAAAATCTAATTAACAATAAAAGTAGGAATAGTAAATTAAGGTGAATGTTAGCCGCTTTCAGATTAATATTCTTCAAAAATGGAAAACTATGCTTTCTTTTCATTAAAAAATCTTTTTTCATTCTCAAGATATGATAAATTTAGAGAAAGAAGGGCTTGAGGTGGATGATATGAACAGTTCTATGAAAAAGTTTAAAAGTAGGATTTCTAATAAGAACTCTTATATAATTTTAGGAGTGAATGCCAACTATGTAGCATCAAAGTTTCTCACCATCATTTAAACCACACAGAAAATACTCTTGGTGCCCCTACTCCCTCCTTACTCCAGAAAATATAGGCTTTTTGAAACATAGAATAAAAACAAAAACTTGTAATCTTCACGCGAAAATCGGCAATGTATTAATTTTCTTAAATTATTGTAAAAACAAAATCACTTACATAATGTGGCTGAACATCTATATGTCCAAGTTTCTGTGGGTCTGTTTGCTTGACGCTCAATGCATTCAATTCAACTAACTTCATAAAACGAGGCCACAGCATATCCAAGAGGGTGTTCCAATACCTAATGAAGTTAACCATTACAACTATATAATTTTTAAATGAAGTTAACGGAGCTCATTTCGCTATGCCCGCCTTCCTATTACTCAAAAATCTAAAAATAAATTTAGTGTTACTAACGCTCCAATTATTTAGCTATTAACTATTAACTATCTAATACACAGTAAAAATTTAGAGAGTTATTGAAGAAACTGGAGTTTTAGAACAATTATCTGAAAAATTACCTAATGAATCAAGTGCAAAGAATTTTATTGTTGGTAATTCTGTAATCCTAAGTTCCAAAAGTTAGTTGGAGAGTTCACTGTAACTCTCAAAATGGTAGTATCTAAGACAATTAACCCCTTAAGCGTTATTGCTGTAATAAAATAACCTTAAAGTGTCATGTAAAAAAACTCCAATTAACTCTGCCTGGAGGTATTTTTACTTGACAGATTTTTTTGATGTTGAGCATTGCAAAAATTCTATGAGTCACATGACTATTTTTGTGAAATTATAATTAAAACGTGACACTTAAAGGGATAAAGTATTGTTAATTCTTACATTAACACTTTACATTTAAATAACCCTGGTTGCCTTGACATTAAAACAATTTGAGAAATAGCAGTGAAAGTGGGAACTTAAATAAGATAAAATGCAGCCTTTTTTAAAAGACTCATCACTTTATAAACTATATATTTATATAAAGTTTGAAACGAATTTGAATGCTACAAAATTCATTGGAACATTTTTGGCAGAATCTCACAAGTATTTATTTAAACGAGTTCTATCGAAAATCTATCGAAAGCAGAAACACAACATAACCGAGTTAGCAATTGATGACATTGTTTTAATTAAAGACGACAACTTCACGCCTGGCTACTTGCGTATTGGTCGAGTTATAAATGTTATAAAAGACCAAGATGGGTTTATCAGAGGAGCACCACTTATTTCAATGTCACCCAGACCAAAACGTCAAAAAATTATTGAGCTGTTCAAAAGCTAATACCGTTCAAAATTTCCGTTGATTTACCCAAAGATAATAAGGTCAAGAATACCATTTCAACCATTCCCACTGATAATACCTTATCTCTAAATGTTGACAAAGTGCATACGTTTAGTTCTAGCAGACCTACTAGGAAAGAAGCTGTAGATGGAAGTTTGAGAAAAAGTTTATCGTGATAAGTCAACAGGGGGAGAATGTGAAATTTTATATTTATTTGTAGAACATTTAATTTAAACCAGGCTTTAATAGCAGTGTTTATTTTATCACGGATCTTGCTGTATATGTATCCTAATTTGTGACAGACATATTAATTGGTTTTTTGTCGAGATTTAATCAGAATGAATTTTACGAGTGTGAGAAGAACATCATTCTTATCTTCTAAGAATTTTACCAAAATCTACACTATATATTAAAACTTTATTCTATATTCAAAATTCTCACTGTATTTTGCCCTTGCACCTTAAATTTGGTAATTTTTTTCAGAATGGATCTGTAAAGCAAGATTAGGAATTTTATTATCAAATAATTATTGTTTCATAATTTGACAAGACAAATAGAGCATTATTAATCATCGTAGTATATTTCATTAGAATGTATTCTCTCCAAAAAAATCCTTAGTTGAAATATACTGGCTCTATTCAGAAAATATAAACCAGACACACAATCAATAAAACTGCTTATATGTTTAACAGTTTCCATAGTTGCCTTAAAATATTACAATTTTTGTCAGCAAAGCAGAGAGAATTAAATGAAAAAGAACATCTAAATATGAGAAATTTTATAATGTTAAGATAAGTATAGCAAGTCAAAGTAAACAAGCACCTCTCAAAACTTTAAACAATAATAATTATACTTATAATTATAATATAATAATTATAATAATATAATATATATATAATATAAATAATAATAATAAAATTATACTTATAATTATACAAATTTTTATAATAAATAATTATGTAATTCGACTTTTATAATAAATAAATATGTATTCATCATAGTTGATGTCATCATCATCCATCACGACCAACATTTCATCATCAAACACTTTCAGCTTTGGTAGCAAACACTTCAAGAAACATTAGCGCTAGCTGTAACACTTAGTATAATGTATAATGTTAGCAAAAATACGGGTTTGATTACGTATTAGTGGAAATTTTTACTGCCAGATGCCCTTCCAAATACCAAACGACTTAGGTTAATAATATTGTATCATTTATTATTTGGGTCATAAACTAGAAGACTTGCCATCCAAGGCTAATGAACATCCTCCAGTCGAATGAGCTGTCCCCACCAGACATCAAACTGGTATTTTTTATTCTCTATAGTATATTGGACACAGATAAGAAAGTGATTTATAAAACTCATATAGAACAGAATGAAAAACAATAATATCCTTACTTCTCTAATGCGGGTACTTCCCGTTTCAACATAATAATCTTATAGCGGTGAATTATATGAATGCATAAGAATATAGCAATAGAATCAAAACATGTAACCACGTAACTTCCCATGTGTTTCTAAAAATAATACGAGATGTTAAAATGAATCAAAATATATCATTAAAAGCAGTAAAAAAATTAAAAAAAAAAAGATTCCTAGAATTGATTAAGAACATTTATTTAATGCAAAGTTGGAAAGTATCATGGCTTTACAACCTTAAAAGCATAGTGGACTGGTCTAATAAAAATCAAAAAGTAGCAAAAAGAAGGTAGCTGAGAAAAATTCAATTGGGGAAAGAGAGGAAGGGTCATCCTGAGACCCCAGATGAAACTATGTTTGTGTAACTATATAATCCTGGAGTAAGGAATTCTTAATTATGGAATTCATTGTTAATTACTCACCATGAATAAAGTGACAACCTTCCCCATTACTGATATAAACAATTCTTGGGCTTGATTACCCGAAACAAGAAAGAAATCACATAAAAACAAATACTCTCGACAAGAATTATCTAACAGAGCGAAATGTTGACTGCGGAATAATGATTCGTAGGAATACTAAAAGAAAAAGAGAAATAAAAATTTTAGTATATTTTATCACATCCAGCTAAACCATGCCGATTTTTAGTGTCATTGAAATGCATTACAGATTTTACAACTTTGAATTCATTTTACAGAAAACAATATTATAACACAAATATTTAAACACTGACATCAAGTAAAAAAATAAAATTATTGTTTATAACAGTTAAAGCGGAAATATGATTGATTAACTGATTGAATTATTGGTTCAAAACTTTATAATTCAAATCTATAAAAATTTTACACCACTTTAAACCAAGTTTTTATTAGTACCTTTAAAAGCGGAGTACTGAACATATTTCAATATCAAGATATAAAATTTGGTGATTTTTGAAATTTAAAGTTAGTTTGATTAAAAAAGACGTCTCACTACAATGTAAGACACTTTGTTTCATTTTCATCTCACCGGAATAGTGCATATTAGAAAAAATTCACCTTGCTGAGATCATTCAAATTGAATTAAATTTTATATTTATTGAATGATCTCCATAAGCTGAATTTTTCTAAACTAAACATGAATTTTATAGCCAGAACAACAAATAATGAAATAGCATTCTTTTACCCGTTTATCAGTTTTATGTGAAGCATGTGGAACAATGATTGGGTCTTCAAGTAAATCTTTCAGAACTTCAGCTCGCCCACCCAAACTAAAAATAGTTGATCTGTTCTTTAATGGAGTTTTACTAGAGAAAAAGCCCTTAGCTTTTGCAGTGTCTTCAACACCCATTAAATCTTCCTTTCCAGCTACTTCTTCAAACTAAAAAATAAACAAAAACACTTCATCAGGATGATGTTCTGATTTCTCTCGACAAAACAGAATTTCTATAGAAATATCAAAATAAGAAGCAGAAGTTTGATAATTTTAGAAGATAAATTTTAAAATGAACAAATATGGGAGTTATTTTAGCCAAGTTTTTAATATCAGGAGTCTATTTATGACAGCATCTATTCGAAAAAAAGGATAAAAATTTCATAGTAGGCAATAAAAAAAAATAATTCAAAAATTTTGGATCAAAATTTTAAGATAAAAAATACAGATGCATAGGAACTAGGTCTATTTCATTTAATAACTGCTGTATATTTCACTGGTGCTACCTATAAAATCTTTGATTAAAATTTAATCCTGTTTCATAGTAAGCACATAATTGGATTACTTTATAGCACTATTTACATCTTACAACTTACAACAGAAAACAGATATATCGAAATTACTTCAGAAAAAAACACTCAAAAAATGAAGCAGATGCTAATACCGCAATGAACTCTAATAATTCGTAATTATAATTACTTGCAGTTTCATCAACTTTGCGATATAGCTTCCAAAATAGGAAGAATATATTTTACTCATCGAGTCTACATACTCATCTCGAATTTCACGTGCAACCTGGCGATGATGTGCAAGTAGAAATTCAAAGAAGTATCTAAAAAGTGTTATTCAAAATAATATCTAATTGATTGATAAAGGGGAACAGAGAACAATACTTGCAATGTAAAAGTCAAATTGTGAGAGCATTTATTACATAATCGTATTTGTTATCTAACTATAGGAGGAAAACAATAAAAAAAAATATGCGTGTGACAAAAAAGAAAGAGAAGATTTCTACTACAGAATGTATGGTCGCTATATTTAAAGTAATAAAAGTAATAACATGGTTTAACCTTTTATGGGGCAGTAGTTTTAAAACAAGTAATAATTTATTGGTTGTCAATCTCGTGCTAATTTCTCAAATGACATTTCGAGCAGAAACATTTAATTTTCTCGATGTTGGATTGTTGTTTTTTTTTTTTTTTGCTTTTAAGTAAGAGTGGTAAGTAGGAAGTTTCAGGGCTCTTATTAAACAAGGAATTAGGAAATTGTTGATAATGTGAAAACCCTTTTTGTGTTATTAAGGTCTCATTTTGATGTAAGTAGTTTAATTTACCATAGATTTTTATTTAAAAAAAAAAAGTCAAAATTTTGGTTGCTTCTTAGCAACTTTGACCTTTCGGGGCTCCAATTTATGGGACAAATGTGTTCATTTGACATCGACATATGCATCGTCAATTGAAAATAAAAAGGTGAAAAAGTGAGATCAAAAGACAAAGTAGCCCAATTAAGTATGCTGCCATGCTTTAGTAAAAAAATAAAAATATTTTAACTTGTTACACGAGAGTCATTGTATCAATCAAGTCAATGCATGATTATTTTATCGACGTTATTCACATGAATAAAAAACTCCTAAATCAAAGCAAATGCATTTTTCGGAGTTTTCAAGAAAAATTTTGAAATCGATGATTTCGAAAAATAAACCAGCAGATCGCTTTCGTGGTGTCCAATAAAGCGTAAGTCAATTTAAGAGCCAGCAAACAAAACAAGCTGAAAATGTCAAAAATTCAACCCACAACTGATATGAGGTTTGATGAAGCTGGGTACTGCCTGAATAAAATAAAAATATTTATGCTTTTACTAATTTGTATGAAGTTGCTAAAGTAAATTTATAAATTTTTCCATTTTTACAGATAAAAGTTACAAAAAATAGAAAGTAAGATCAAGGAACAGTTATTCTACTTGAAGGTTTTAAGTATTTAAATCACAAATTATACAGTATTTAATTTTTAGCTTCTTATGCAAAACGTGATTTTTTTTTTTCAGTACATAAAGTAGCTGTTTTGATTAAAAATTGATATTATTCCTCTTAAATCTTGACTCTGTATGGGACAAAGCCCAAAATTTCTTTTAACCTACTGACATTAAAAATAATATAATGTAAAACTAATACACTAACTAATTAATACACTAAATTTCCAAAAAATCTTAAGAGCAAGAGTAGACAAAAAATTTTTAAATTATTTAAAAAAACTTCCACACAAGTAAAATATTATTTTCTGATAGATAAATGATGAAATTTTTACTACAACCATCTTTGATACCACCACATAAAGGGTTAATAGCAACTCCATGATCAACAGTTCTGCAAAATTCCAATTATCAACCATCTTAATCGGCTCAGTTTTCTCAAGCTATTAAGACAAGCTTCTGACATTGCAAAACACTATTATTAAAATTGGAAGCATCCGGACTCTTGAGAATCCCTTAAATTTTATAGATCTAAATATCTACATTTAAATAAAATTAAACATCAGATTAAATTATTGAAATATTTATTATTGAAATAATAAAAAAATTTTCTCGTTATTTGTTTTATTTATTATTATTTATAAAACCTTTAATTTATGATTTCAATTAATAAGTTTATTTATATTCAAGCATTGTAAATATTTGTCTGCTGTAACTGCTACCACTACTTCTACGACAATAGTCTTTGATTTCTTGGCAAATACAGATGACTTTGACATTCATACATGTGCCACAAGTTCCTATAAATAAACTTAATACCTGTATTTGAGCAGCGTATTTTGAGGCACTTGATAGTTAGACATTGGTTTTCTACACAAGTAAACTTTTTGCAAAATAAATTCACGAATCTTTGCAACAGCTTTAATTCTCAATTTGTCAAGGACGTCACGTACATCATTGCAAGCCATCGCACCTTTAAATGACTGTGCTTTTACAATATTTATTTTATGAGAAAGTTCGTGCAGTTGTTCAATGAATATTTGGTCGGTTGGTTGGCAGTCATTGATTGCCCTGAAATGTTTAAAATTGAAATTAATTCACACAAGTTCTATTAATTTTTTAGCTACATTGAATTTACTTGGATAAATACAGGTGCTTTTACTAAAAAATTCAATATTCTATAGTATATATTCTCGAGGGACATTTAATTGAGGGACATTTTTTATAGATTTTTTATAAATTTTAACATAATTTTGACAAATTTATACAAGGAAAGGTATAAAGTAGGACAAAAAACAATGACTTATTATTATTACACTGAAAATTAACCAAATATTAAATGAATAACCCAGGTAATAACATCGTGTAAATATGAAAGTTTACTTTTAAAAGAAGCATTTAAAGCAAAAAATATTGTCTATTGGGTTCAATACAGTATTTTCTTATAAAATTTCTTGTTTTAAAGCATATGACATAAAACACAACAAACCCTCTTGCTTTAAAATAAATTCACATTTGACATGTCTAACCCTTTAGCGTGATATTCGGTCATTAACAGCCGCACAAAATATTTTGCAACCCTGAGGCAGCAGTAAATTGACGAGGTGATGGAAACTGGCCTCAATACTTAATAACAAATCTATCAACTAAAAAATCAAATAACTAAAAAATATGTAAATAACCTGGAGAACCTATCAAACACCATAATAAAAATGGCAGCTTTTATCAGCAGGAAAGAGATTATTTCTCTGAAAAAAGAGTTAACTAAAATATCCTGTAAAGCAATGCATATGAAAATCTATGAGATTTTGTGGAATCAGAGGATAAAATAAGAGATTTTGAAGATGATGATATTCAAAATGATTGTTTCAGCCTGTCTAACCTACAGTAAACAAAACAAATGTTTGTTAGATAAAAATTATGATGCTATTACAGTTACGCCACAATGATGAGATTTTAATATTTGCATGTAAAAAAAAAAAAGACACAAAAGTTTGACAAACAAAAACAGTTTTACAAGTAGAGCCAGTCCAGTTCTTGGTGGTTCCACTAGTAGTAATAGTAGCTGTGCAGGTTGTGGCAGCATGATTTTTCAAAGCAGCGTTGACTGTATGGATCCCTTACAGGATATTATTTAGTTTCAAATATATTTACATGCACTGGAAAATTGGGCGTGCTTAACTTTAGCTTGTCGTGTATCTCGTAACGTATTAGCTGATTATTGTACATGCCACAAAATCCATAAAACTTCTTTGATAACTTTAACGCTAGCGATAAACTTGTGAAAAATTAGATCCGTATAATGTAAAATTGTGTGGTTCGATCTGTATAGACATAAGTATATTTCCACAGTTCAAAGAAGGGAAATTAGAATATGGTAAATTGATTTTCTTCTTGTAGCGACAGATTTTTCTGCTGTTTAATGATATTACAAGTGCAATACTTTTCTTTTTCAAGGTAATTCCAATGTTGTTGTGCAATGAAAGATGTAGTACAATTAAAACCGTTATCTTGTTAATGAGAATTTAAAGTAGTATATATAAGTGGTTTAGATAAATGTTACTAATTTTTGCACTACTACTTCATTCCTAATGCTTTTAAAAGTATGAAATATTAGAACGAAACGAAAAAGAGCAATGCCTCTGTTTGCAAATACTGTTTCAAATATTTTGTAGTTATGCATTATAACATTTAGATTTTCATTTCATATGTAAATGAATATATATTTTTGTTGTTAGATAATTTTCTTGCACATATCCGGATAGCTCAGTCAGAAGAGCATCTGACTCCCAACCGCAAGGTCAAACCAGGTATCTCCCACTGAGCGTTTGAGTAACATTTAGGTGCAGTAAGTTTGGAGTTTTAAAAAAAACATGCCTCAAAACGCACAACAAAAAAATTTCCAGAAATACCTGAGTTGCTAAAAACGATATAATTTATCATTGGTTGTATGTTTACACAAGTATAATACATCAAAATGACAACGAGAGATAGAAGTACATTATTCTAGAGCTTATAAAGATAGAATATACAAATCTATAGCATTTTTAATTTCCTTTCAGAAAATGTTACAGTTAAAGATTATTAGATCCTATTAAAATTCACAAAAATCTATGATTAATCTTTTGATGACTGAGCAGAAAAAGTGACCAGTTAACATTCAAAAAACAATTATTATATTAAAAGGTTAAAGGTCTGAAAACTAAAACCAATAAAATTTTCAAAATGCCAAACATACTAAAATGTTTAGAAAAACATTTTAGAAAATTTTGATAGAACTGAAAAGAAATAATGTTATAAAATAAAAAAATCAGGAAAATCTTTATAGTTTAAACCAAATGTTCTTTTTTCCATGTTATTTTATGGTTCTTTTTGGATAAGGTGTAAAATGAGTTTTTGTGGGCACTGGTACAAATGCTGCCATTTTAGAAAAAAAAAAATTAAAAAAAAACCCTTTTGTTTTTGTTACTACATACCCTAAATAACTTTCTAAGGCCATTTTCGAGTTCAAAAACATAATTTTACATAGCATTTTTGTATTTTTTTTATGAAATAATAGATTTTTTCGAAAACAAAGAGCCTTCAAAAAGTTAACTAAGCTGTACTTTGCTGCACATACATGCGCAAAAACTATTAATTCGATTTAAAACTGTTTATTTAGTGAGCTTTTGCATTTTTGTTTTCTCCAGTGGGAGAAAACAATCAAGCAATTATCATTTATATTCCACTATCTAAGTACACATAAATATATGAAAAAAACATTTCATTTACGAAATTTTTTTCTTTTTTTTAATTTTGTATAATCAAAAGAAAGACCCCACATTCTTAATTTTTTCTTTGAAAAATTCCATTATGTTGTGTAAGAAGATAATTTTTGATATAATTAAATTCTTTATGGATACTACGTAATTTAAATCTGTTTTTGATTTAAAAGTCTTAACAATGAATCCATTGCAAAACCTGCTGCCATGAAGGTTGGATCTCTATTCCGGGTGCGGCATTTTCTTCCGCCCAAGAGTATTCTTTATAACTAAAAAGCTACCATTTGAAAATGCATTGAATATTGCAGCCATCTTTGGGCAAAAGCCTCTGCTGTATGTCTACATCTTCTTAACTGAATTCAGAAAGGTATACTCAAACTTTTTGTTCCTGATCTTGGTTTGAATCTTCAATTACTTACCCCTCGCAGAAATGTAGCCTCACTCAGTGTGAGCTCAAGTAAT
>JAUZNK010070101.1:0-14107 GCA_035046665.1 Euphysa ruthae
ATTACTGCCAAAATTTTAATATTTTTTTTAGAAAAAAGTTTACTACTGGCGTTTGGATACAAAAAGCATATGTTTGTATGACAATGAAACAGTTAAAGAGTTTTCCAAGGTATGTTCAAGGTAAAGGGGCAGGAATTAATTCAATCCATTGGCCTCTTGACTGGAAAATTTCACTAGGTAGTTTTTTCATTGAATAGAGTTGGTTTTCTTCTAGGGGTTTGTTGATAGGAAGGACTTCTGAGCAATAAAATAAACTTGGTTTAATACCAAATCACATACAGAGCCAACATCCGATCCTTAATATTATGGTTTTGCTGAATTGATCTGCTGCCTTTCGCATTATCACAGGTTAATGGTAGTTTTTTTATATAGTGGGAGTATGACTTTATTTTTCTTCTGGTATGTTGCTAACCTTGCCAACCTGTCAAAAACCGTTGTTTTTCATTACTAGACCTGAATTTAATTTTAGTAGTAATGAAAAAGTAACAATAATTTTCTTTTATGATTTTTATAAATTGAAAGTAAAAAAAAATTATATTTTATTGCAGGAGATTCCTCTTTCAGAGATCTTTTCAGTTGATTCAAATCTTGAACCTATGGGAAGTCGTCATGGCCGTGATCCTTATCTATTTACTCTAAAAACTAGTCAAGAAATATATTATTGTGGTGAGCGTGATGGTTTTGATGACAATGGATCCATAATTCCTTCCAATCCTAAGAGCGGTAAAGGTACAAGGATTGCAATATCCTGGGCGGAGGAAATCAAGGGTGCATACCAGTCTGTATCAATGATCGTTCAGAATAATGAAATGATGATTCAAAAGCTAGAGATAAAAGAAGAATTACATGAAGTTCAGAAAGAAGCAGAGGAAGAGATTGATGAAAATATAGTAAGTGAAACCATGCTGGTTTATCTTTTCTAATCAGTTTCTACTTAAATATAATTACTCGTACTTCCAGAACCCTAATAATTATTAGATAAAATATTTGTTATTTTTTATGCTAGAAATTTATAAATTATAGTTAATATATATTATATTATATATGATTGGAGCTTTTATAATGATCTTTTAGGATGTTATGATTTGCATTTATATGCTTTAATGATCCATTTGATAAAATTCTTGTTTTTAGGACATCAGTCAAGTTTATCAAGTTTTCTCAGATGAAATTCTTGGTTCTGGACAGTTTGGAGTTGTTTATGGAGGTAATAAAAATGAAATGTGGATACTTTTACACTCAATTTTCAGGTTACATTTTATCATCTCAAAATAGCCTTCTGCTTGGTGTTAACCAATGAAAACTATTGGAAACAAGTAGTATGTGAAAACCAATAATTTATACACATGGAAACCATGTTTTATTGCATACACCTGAAACCTGATAAACTCCAAAATGTCCAATTAATTAGATCAATGGTGTTTTATATTAATATTCACCATTTTCGTTTTTTTGGCTACATTTATTATACGGCAAATAATGAATAATATAAAGAAACTGAAAGAGGATAAAGCTGTGTCCTGATGACAGGGGACCTAAAATTTTAGAAGTTAAATAGAATAATAGAATTGAATATAATTAGGTCCTGTGACGTTATTGATAAAAATTATTACTGAAGGAATGGATGAAAAAGACCATCATTGCCATTCCTTGACTTAATGATTTCTTTCACAAATGTTAACGTAACCATTCAAAATTTAACCTGGAGTTTCTAATGCGAATTTTGACATCTACAATAAACCAATGCAAGAGTGATCTCACTAGGTGGGGAAAGCAAAATATTTGACATAACGGTTGCAAAGTTTCATGGTTAGCGTCATATTTTTTTTTATTTGATCATAGTTGTATGTAAAATCCTAGTTTTTGTTCTGATGCGTCAGCTTATCTCCATCAGCAACTAAAATTTAACATCTTCATTCAATGTCTAACTCTTCTGTATTAGCCTCATTTGAGTATTGATCATTTTTCTTCCACTTTTCTTTCTTGCTCTTAGTGGAAAGTGTGGATCAGTAATGCTTCAATGACCAACAATGCTTCAATTCGTTTTGTTCTCCATGCTAATTAATTGTCAATGCTTGTAGCTCCATTTGAAATGCTCTTTTAGACTTGATGGATCTGTTTTCAGTCTTCTGCTTGCTTCTTGCATCTGCTTTTTTGACACATCTGCTTTTTTGCTTTTGCATCTTACATACAAGGTTATTCTTAAATTATGGACTTATTTTCTTTTCCTGTGTACATCATCGTTCGGATGAATTTTTCAGCTTATTTCATCTTATCATCCTCCTAATAAAAACTGCTGAAAAAGTTAATTTAATTTTTCAATGTTTTCACTTTTTCTACTCAAAATAGGTATGAAGTGGTATCACAACTAATGATACTGCGATAAGATATCAATAGTTGTCTTCTTCTGGCAATTTAGTGTTTTTATCATTCTCCTCGATCCTAATTTTTACTGTGAGTGGGATGTCATTTCATAGATATTTATCAATTAGATGCCAGAAAAAAAAAGAATATCTGTCTCCATGGCATCAGCCACCACTAGATACCAGAATCAGTCTTCTGATAGAATTTTGTAAGGATGGAAGCTTATCAGCTGCCAATGTAGGAATCACTATTCTCATTTGCTGGGGCAGTGATGGGAATCTCCAACCTTAATTTCATAAATTCTATCTTTTCTGTACATATACATGATAATATCTTGAGTGACTGGTAAAGGATTTTCATGTGCTGTGCATAAGCTGCTGCAGATATTGTACTAGATTCCTTGATGGACTAGTCCCTCGATGAAGTCTTTGATCCTTTTCTCAAATCTCCTTCAGGAGAGGCCAAGGCTAAAGCTATGGATAGATATGAGCTTTCTGCATTGATGCTTATTTCCCAACAGGTAACTCAAATTTTTTCTTATTTTTCTTCATTATTTTTTTACATTGATAATTTTTGGCATCTGCTTTGGCTTCCTTTAACCCATTCCTCCCAAATATGAGGGTTTTCATGGTTTAGGTTACTGAACATTATTTGCTGAAATGTTAGGTAGCTTTAATAATTTGGGTAGTCAAATGCAAAGAAAATAGTTAAAATTGTAGAAATGCACGTTCAGCTTGGAGATATCTTTCGTTTGTCATTTCTCGAAGAGCATTGATCGATGCGAGTAAGTTTCCCACAACCATTATGCAGGTAACAGTCATTTGGGACTTCATGAATGCTTTCCAAGAACTTTACAAGAAATGTGAATGAAATATGGTTCAAGCTTTACCTTCCTCCAACCGCACGTTTCAGAAATCACGCCAATTTTATTCAGACACGACTTTAAAATATCATCATCCGTCTTTGTGTGCTGCTATAGGTGCTGAAACCCTTTTTTAAATTGCGTGACTCGTGATTCGTGTGATGTCACGTGTGTCTGGAGGTATTTCGTTTAAATCTAGTTAACTGAGTCCATTTTTGTCAAGTTGGCAAAATAGTAGCTTTAGTGAAATGAGTTGTGAGCACACCAATTTTTTACTTTCTGTCAAAATTATCTACGGATATTTCCACTGCTTAACCTTAATTTGCTTTCGTCTTACTTCTAGTCAACGGATGCAGAGGAAAGGTTGATGTATACCCTTCTGCTTTTTGACCTTTTCTTCCAAACTATTTCTGCAAAGTTTGTGTTTAATTGCAAAGTCTATGATCTTTTAGTGCTGCAGCAGTGTAATATTGGGATTAGCATCACACCATTGATCCTCTTCCTACTGTTCAAAATGATATCTTTTTTTCAAAATTATGAGCCTTTTCAAAGTTTTTGTGAATACAATGAGATACTTGGCTCTTAAGAAGATCATCTCTTTCATTCAATTTAGAAATATCCTTTAGTTGATCAATTAGAAGAAAGGCAATTTTTTTCGTTGATTATTTGTGGCTAAACCAATTTAAGGAACTTGGTCCTTTTTCTCATTCTCAATTAGTGATTGCTGTGTCCTGTGCTTCTCTAATTAGACCCGTATGAACATGTTAAACATGTTTAAGCAATTTTTGTGTTCATATGTCATGTAGTCTTCTTTTTCTCATTAAAAATATGATTCTTCAGTGCCTCATTCAGTTCCGTCTTTGCTGAACTTTGGGCAAATTTTGTCCTGGTTAGCTTTTTTGTCACAAATAAAGAAACATTTTGTTTTTTGATTTCAGAACTATGTTTTGTTGACCTTGTAGGAGTTGATAACGTAGATAAAGCCAAAGAATATACATCAGCTTCTCTTGATGGACCTTTTGTTTCTTGTAAAGTTCCATTTGATATTGCAAACTTTTGAAATAACCAATCAAAGAGCTTTCTGAGGTTTATTCTGCAATTCTGTAATATACTGAAAAAATTTGATTCATCTGGCTCGTTAGGTTACTCAATCTTCTATGCAAATATTTGCTGTGAGAAATGCCAGCTGATTATGTAGCATATCCCATCTAAAAGTTATTCCCGATTATTAGGAGTGTGTAAATTATATAATAATGAAGAAAAAAACTAGTTGTTTTTTACTTTTTAACTTTTGCTTCATGATAGATTGGGTTAGAGAAAGTGCGCTTTGAGTTTTAGCATGGAAAGATTTTTTTTTATTTGAATTTCCTAATATTCAATGATACTCAGAAGAATAAGAATTAAAGATTTTATAATTTTTTTGTGGCACTTTTAAAAGTTCCATCAACATTTTGATTTTGCAATTTTCCTTGTAATACCTGAGAGTTTTAAAGATTTTTTGTACTGTTTTGTACTTACCATTTTAAAAGTTGAGCCAATGTTACGTTGCTTAAATGTGGTATGAAGATTTTATATAATAAGTAAGACCGACATAATAAGTAAAAATGACGTATAAGTAAGACAAATATAATAAGTAAGACCAACATAATAAGTAAGACCGGCATAATAAGTAAGACTGGCATAATATGTAAGATGAAAATAATAAGCAAGACTGAAATAATAGGTAAGGCCGACATAATAATTAAGACTGACACAATAAATAAGACCGACATAATAAGTAAGACTGGTATAATAACCTAAGTTTTGTAACAAAGGAATATATGTATATGTATATTCGTAAATTACTTTAGTAAACTCACAGCCAGTATTAATAATTTTCACAAGTAACTTATCTTATGGATTGTGTCCATTTTTGTCGTATCAATATGATATTAGACTTGCTATTTTCAGCTATTAGAGAGTATTGTTAAATTTTAATGCTTGCATTTAAAATACAGCTTGAATATTTGCGTAAAAGAAAATGAATATTTATAAATATTTATAATACAAAACACAAAAGTTATATTTCGTCATCAGTTACAAAAATCAAATATTAAAAATAATAAAACAAAAATAACAAATAATGTAAATTTGGATATTTGAAATTTATCACAAGGACAATCAAGGTCTTATTAATATTGTGGCCCTCCAATAAGGGACACCTTTTTCCATTAACAAATTTTACTTGAATAGTGAAAAACGAAAATTGTCTAATTAGACCAAAGTTGAATTTCTGTCTCATAACAGTTATGTTCTTATCTTCGTATTTTCGTAAAAATGAGAAAGTTTTTTGTTTTTTAAAATATAGAAATATATGACAAGGCGTAACCAGCTAAAGATACATTCAGAGAAAATATTTTATAGTGAACATTACATGCTGCAGATTTTTTTTCTATGATTGTAAAGTTGGAAAGTGTTTGCATTTTGTTTATTTTGTTTGTCATATTTTGGATCATAGTGAGTTAAAAAATTTTCTTTTTCGTTTATGAAATGTTTTGAATTTTTTGCGTAGGTCATGCAAAAAACATTTTTTGTATAAATAGAAATAATAAAAAAATATTCCTTGACTTTTCTGATCGAACTGATTAGTGACCAAGATGTTGTCGCAAGAGCTATTTTTTGGAAAAACTATAAGTGATACATACAAGGTTTATTAACTCTCATTTTTAGGTGAAATATACAAATTTTATATTGGTTTATAATTTATGCATAGATTATTGTAAATTATGCGATATATAATGAAATTAATTTGAATTATCAGATTGAGACTGAAAAGAAAATTAGAGAAAGGTAAGAATCATAAAAATCAATAGTGAAAATGAACATAATTCATAAAACTTAAACTATAGTGTTTTCATCTTATGTATTATTATATTTTGTTATATCTTATCTTTATCTGTAACAGCTTTAAGGATTTAATATCTGAAAAAATTAAGGTCTTGCATAAAATAATCTGGCAATATTTTCAAAGCATATTTTTAATTTTCCTTAGTTTCTAAAGCGGTGACATCACAAAAGTGGTGACATCACAAAAGCGGTGTCATCACAAAACTCTCTTAGGTCTTGCAGGAAAATAAAGTGTACTTCTTGTGTTAGTCAACACTGTACAGAACCATTTTCTTAACCTAAAGTAAATCTAGGAGCCAAACCTTCAGGGAAAGGACTTCGTGTTCAATTTCAACCAAAGCTATATTCAAAGTTATCGTTCTAACCCTAAGGAAATTTTTAGTCAGCTTTATTGTGTTTTTTCCGAGATCTAGCAAGTGATTCATTGGATTTTGAGATGTTAGGATTGTTTGTATTTTAGTTGTTCATTCCGTTCTTCTATATTTTAGGTTGTCCTAGTAAAACAGTCATCACTTTTTGGTTATGTTATTAGTATTTAGTATACTTAAAGTGTTCTTTCTGTTGTTCTATATTTATAACCGTCATCAGTTTTCATTCTGTTGTTCTGTATTTTTTATGTAAAGCTTTTTTGTTATTGTTCGTTATTTTAGGTGTTCATCGGAAAACAGGCAAGGATGTTGCAGTTAAGGTTATTGATAAATTTAGATTTCCTACAAAAGAAGAAAGAGCATTGAAAAATGAAGTTACTATATTACATGTGCGTCTTTGTTATTTGATAACTATATCTGAGATCTCAGCCCCCTTTAAAATCAACTCACCTCTTCACCAACCGAATGTTTGAAATTAACCCAAATTTTGCAGCTATCTTTAATAGCATAATCATCAAAAATACTGAAGCCAAATACTAATATCTTTAGTGCCCTATTTTGTCAGAGTGTCAAGCTTTTTATTTTCAATTGATTTTTAAATTAACAAATTAATAATTGCACTAGCTGTATACCTGCCAAGATTTGGCTAATTGGTGCATATAGTATTTAAAAAGAAATCTTAAAAAGTAAGAAATTTTATGGATTCGGTTGTTTTAATGTGGGTCCATCACCAAAACAAATTATAGGAATTGAGATACAAGTAAAGTAATTTCTGTGAAATTGAAAACCTATTCTTGCGTATGAAAAATTCTCATAAAAATTCTGTTTGGCACAGTTGCTTTTGATAGTATCTAAATTAAAAGTTTGTGTAAAACAATCATTTGAAGTCTAATTATTGAGGAATAGATCAGGGTATTAGCCAGGATTGAAATTTATAGTGTTTTTGTCATATTGGGAATTTCTAAACTCTCCCCCAAAATTTAGGGTTTGAATGTTTTTAAAAGCACCTGCTTTTTTCTATCACTTTGATGTTGGCATTTATATTTTAGTTTGTTTAAAACCCACAACAAAATAATCTTTTAATTTAACGCTTCTTTGATTTCATAACATTATGATTTTCATCTTAGTAATGTGGTTTGAAACCCACTTCTTCTGCATTGTGTAAATCTTACTTCTGAAAAATTAGTTGTAATTTTAAATAAAAGTATAGGCGGTGGAAAGAAAAACGATAGAACAACAATAAACTTTTAAAACCCTGAGGACGAGAGCTAATGTGTAATGTTTATATACTTACAGTCGAAGTGTTTAAAACCTACTTAAAAGATCAACTGAAATAAAAAACATTATTCGGCATGAAAGTTTTAGTTGAGATAATGGTTTAATCTTTATATATTTATATATTAAGTCGTTTTCATTTTTAAAAATTTGCTATCATAAATAACATATATAAATTAAATAATAATTTTAACATTTAAATATAACATTTTAAATTGCTATGAATAACATACCACTTAGCAAACCTACTACATTTTTAGTGACATGCTTTCTTAGAGTCAAATGTTTAAAAATCACTTATTTTGCATTAAATATTTTTATTTTCAAAATGTTTATTGTTTTTTAATGACTTAATTTTTGTTAAATTTTATATGTGATTATCAAGTAGAGTGAATGGTTGTTATGACTGCTTTCTAACATCAACATGTGCGAGTTCGATTTTATATAGAAACAACGAAGGATTATATTAAAGTTATTGTGGTTTTAACAAGTCAGGTTAATTAATGATTAACAATTAGGTTAAATTGAAGTAAAGTTAGTAGTTGCTAAGAAACAGTAAATTGTAGACAAAATAGTTTCTTCATTTTGCAGTAACGATCTATCATATTGGCTGCGTATAAAACAGTAAACTACAAACAAAATTACAAATTAAAATATAATGTGTGTATGATGTCATTCTTCGCAAAGAAAACCAGCGAACAACCGCAAGAACAGTTTGTACGATCAAACAAATCAACGATTGTTTTACTTTTTACTTTAGGCAATCAACCACCCTGCTGTTGTCAATTTAGAAAGGATGTTCGAGACTCCAGAAAGGGTAATTATTCAAAAATCTTATTTTTTAGATAATTATTTTTTTGGAAATAATGTTTTGTTGTTTTGTTTTGCTTCGCCTTACCACAGCTGGAAAAAGAACCTCATTTCATTTCTGTTTGTCGGTATCAATGTGTGCCATGATTTTTTTGATAAAGTCCCTACACATATCACAATTTTCTTTACCTAATCAAGTGCCCCAAAGTAATTTTTGTATTTATTTACTTTTTTTGGCTGAATTTTACATTTTTAGGTCAGTACTTTTTTTAATGAATTTCGCTTAAAATGAAGTGGCTATAAAACATGATTTGATGCATATGGCAACCGTGTGAAAATTCCAACGAATTCCTAAGAACTCTTTTTTTTTTCAAATAAATATGACTATGTTGTTGGTCTGTCTTTATAGAGCTCAAATTTGTTAATTTTAGGTCTAAAAACAAGTTAAAATTTTTAAATTACTTATTTTTCTATATATTCAGACATTGATTGATTGATTGATTGATTGATTGATTGATGTTCTGAGTAGAATTATGTACTTTTTATTCATCCTATAATCATATCATTTTGTTAGAAGAGATTTTTAGTTTTTCCATAAAATGGATTAACAAATTTTACATTTAGATCTTTGTGGTCATGCAAAAGATGAAGGGAGATATGTTAGAGATGATTTTAAATAGTCCAAGAGGAAGGCTATCTGAAAGAGAGACTAAATTTATTTGTCATCAGGTACGAAATATAATGTTATTTTTATACTTTAATTTCAGATTATGTATTATGTATTAAGTGGCTGAAGAATGTTTCATTTAAAACATAATTGTTCGAGTAATTATCCAGGTTAACAGTTATTTCTAAAATTTCTTTTTGTTTAATGTTGAATTTCTATAGTTATGATTTTAAATGGCAGAGTGTATGTAAAGTTATTTCTGAAAAAAATTTGTCTGGGCGAAATTCAATGTCTATGCTTTATGGTGTCAAATATTTTGATATAAATAGCATTGCTGCTACTGCACTTAAATTTGTAAATAACACCTGAAAGCAATTGCTCAGAGTTAACACATTTAAATTAAAAGAATGATCCTGAATTTAACAATGATTCATTTTCTACACAAACCAATAGTTTTCGAAAGATAGATTTGTATGACTGGAAAAAATAAAAACTGAAAAAAAAAAAAAAATTGCAAACGTCTACATTAAGGTTCAAGGATCTGAATTTAATAGTTGAGTTATCTGATGTTAATTACCGTTAATTACCTGTATTTACCATTTATTCATTATTTAAATTTTAGATACTAACCGCACTTCACTTTCTTCACCAGCAAAACATTGTTCATTGTGACTTGAAGCCTGAGAATGTGCTATTATCTGGAACTTGTTCCAAGGGAGGTCTTCCGCAGGTATCATCAAAAGTTTAATTTAAAAATATCAAAAGCCTAAGAATATATTTTTATCTATAAAACTTGTGGTATGTTTAAATATTTATTTGTTGTTATTTAGGTCTGACTCTGCGATTTCACTCTTGAATATTTATTTTGTTACCATATTGATTAAATTTTGATTTGGTTCGTATGTGGTTTGGAACTTAAATGTTGGTACATAGGTTAATTATTTAGGCTCTAGGCTAAAGTCTGATTTCACTCTTATGTTTATTTTTTGATGTGTTTTGGTTTTTTGTGGTTTGGTTTTCCATTTATAATGCTTTACTAAAATATTGTTTTAAGCAATAGAATTATCAGTCCATTCATTTTAAAACTTTCAAAAATTTGGTCAAATAATAAACCTTTATCTTTTCTACGGTAGTTACTCTACTGGGGAGTGCGTCTGTATGAACTTGACAGTCCAAAGGAGCCTTTATGTGAAGCTAAAATTCTCATTTCCTATTAACCTTACCTACACAATACTTTATTAGCAAAATAAATTTAAGCAAATAAATACGTCCATTGATTTATAGTATTGTTTATAATATATTTATAATATTTGCTATCATATTTGCCTTTTTACTAGCATTCCTCATTCTAAGCAAGATTTGAATAACAAAAGAAAGAGTAGGAACGGAATCAAGCTCAAAAAGGAGAAAATCACAATTTTTTATAGACATCAACTTTGTTTTGCATTTTATCCTACATTCAAATGATATATTAGTACACTGCCATCATTCTTTTATTGTTTTTTTTTTTTTTTTTTTTTTTTTTTTTAGCATTAGCCATTGTCATTGTGCTACTAATCAGATTTCAGGTCTTTAACCAAAACTGCAACCATGATAGTTTGAACAGAGATTCTTCGTGTTTGTATGCAACCACGATAGTTTGAACAGAGATTCTTCGTACGCTAGCATAATCATTCAACTTAAAATTTTCATTTTTTATGATTAAAATTTCTTTAGATCAAACTATGTGATTTTGGATTCTCTCGTATTATTGGAAGAGAATCATTTCGTCGTTCAGTTGTTGGTACACCAGCATATTTGGCTCCTGAAGTATTAAGTAATAAGAAATATAATCGTTCATTAGATATGTGGTCAGTGGGCGTCATTATATATGTCAGGTATGATATCTTTGTTTTTCTTAATGTCATTATTTATCTCAGATAAGAAGTATACTAGCTTCTTAGATATGTAGATATTCAGCATTCGTTATGAGATAAGCTTATTTTGATCCCTTTGTGAAAGCAAGAGGTTCCTATAAGTTTACCCATTTTTTGGTCTGTTTGGCTAGTCGCTTTTCTCCAAAACAATTTATGTCTTGGGCTCTGGTACAACTAATTAGGGTCTTATAAATTCACTTTCATTTTTCCATAACAAATTTTTGTTCCACAAAAATTTTTCGTTTTTATTTTTTATTTTTTAACTTAAAAAAAGTTATTTAAAAGTTGTTGCCTCATTATGGGGAAAAATAATTGTTGTGTTATGGATTAAGATTTTGTTGTTGTAAAGCAACATTTTAAAGATTTCTCAAAAGTTGCTCATTAAACTTTTTTTCCAGTTTTGTATAAAATTCATAAATTCCACAGAGTGCTTCTTTCTTGATGGAAAATTCTGTTTGTTTTTCCAAAGTTACTCCATCTTAAGTCGTTTTACTAATTTTCTTCAGTAAAAGTTCTGTCAAGTGTATCAAAATCTCTATGTAATCATCTAGAAGAATTTCCACTATATTTTCATGGTTGTCCGAGTGAAGAAATTTTTGCCGTGCAAAAGATAATGTTTATTTCATTGGCGGGAAAACAGTACAAGTAAAACGTACAAGTCACGATCAGTTGAAAAATGTGTGATCTCCAGCTGAATGCGAATAATAATGCAGAAACAATGTGATAGATACACTGCCACTTAAAATAAAATATTTCTCTTAGCGTTTTATCTTTTGTCTCGCTTTCAAATTACTAAAACAAACCTGAACAATCTGTTCAGATTTTTGTTATTTATGCTTTTTTATAATAGGGAAACACCTCTAACACTGTTGTTTATATCTGTTATTGTCTCGTGCCATGGATATGTTTTCACCCAAGTATTATTGTAACTAGTAGCACAATGTTGGCTTGTTGTTGTATTTTGTGTGTCTTCATTGTCATCTTTTTTTGTGTTGTTACTAACTTTATTAGATTTATTTCCATCAAACTTATCATTTAAAGATAACTGTTTTTGTCTTTTCATTTTTTTTTTTTTTTTTTTTAATATAAAATACCTTATACAATTATAATAATAACAAATTAAATAAAAAGAAATAGAAAACTGTACTTATATCATTTAATATTGTTTTAAAAAGAGTTTTCAACTCTCCATCTCTATGCTCATAATAAAATATTCCATTTCTTTGTAACAGAAATAATTTGACAGCCACAACATTGCAAGAACAAAACCGTTAAGCAAATCACAATAGCTAAATAGATTGTTATTTTATGGTTAATAAGCTGACGTGACCAATCATAATGTGAGTTAATCTTATTATGAACAATTGTTAATGTTTTAAAAGTGTGCAGTTTTCCACTCAATAGATTTCAGTGTGCATTAAAATCGAGTTCTGTATAAAAAATACCAGTGCGTACAGTAAAGGGGTATCTTCGGATCAATAGACTAATGGATAATTATGTCTTGTAAGAATATCTAGAATTAACGTAGCGATAGGCTGGTCTAGCATCGACGGAGCGCTATATTATTTTAGGATAGCGGTTCCCGCTCTAAAGCCGCTTGGGGAGAACACTGATCTTTGGTTAATTTAATGTTGTTTTTTCCATCCATTTTAGTTAATTGAAGGTTGTGTTTTCCATTCATGTTTTGAAATATTTTTATGGAATTTTATAATTTTTGGCTTTGGAACCATAGATTTGAATTAATTTTTCTTTTATTTCGGGGATTCCATTATTCACAAGAGATCGATGTTTACAATTTTTTTTAGCGTTAGTGGCACTTTCCCTTTCAATGAAGAAGAAGAAATAGCAGACCAAATCAAAAACGCTGCATTTATGTATCCTCCTAACCCTTGGGGCGAAATTTCGAAAGAGAGTAAGTGTACTCGTAAATTCTACATTTTCAGTTTCTGTGTTTTCAGGGTCAACTCTACTTTTTCAGAGCAATCAGTTTTAAGGGCCAATTCTACCTTTTTAGAGCGTTATGTTTCACAAAACTTTTACAGTCTGTTTTTAGAACTAATTATATGTTTTCAGATTCCATGTTTTCAGAGCCAACTTTACTTTTTCAGAGCCAATATTTCATGGCCAATTCTGTTTTAAGAGTTGTTATTTTAAGAGCCAATTTTACATTTTCAGTAGCCTGGTGTTAAGGGCCAATATTGAGACAATATTATACACCAAGATCAATGAAAGATTTTCAGAACCATTACATATTCAATGCCGTCATTTCATTTTTTGAGGGTGTTGATAGAATTAGCAGATATGTTGTGTATTTTTAGAAAAAATCAAAGATTAGAGGGTTCTAATGAAAATATGAAACTATTTATAATCAATCGACTATCAATCAGTGATACATATGCATCAGTGATACATATGCATCACAAAAATGAAGATCTGGAAGGTTATTTGTTGATAGCTCCAGCCAGGATAAATATTTGTTGTTAAATGATAAAAGTAAATAAAATAAAAACGTAGCAAAATTGAAAATATACAAACAAAAACTTTAACTAGTTACATGCTAAGGCATAGGTATTAAAATCTTCTAAAATAACAATCAAAACCAATCAAAGTGAAGAATACTTCGAGAAAAGTTCATAAAAAGCCAAAAAGCGATTGGTGAGAAACTGCATTTATTTATTTAAATGTAAAACATAATATTTCATGGTTGACTGACGGTCTCAACAAATTTTCTTCAAAAATCTGTTTTTCTCCACCGCTGATGATTTTTAGATTTTCTCTAATTTTTTAGCTCAAGACTTGATTAATAAACTTTTACAAGTGAAGATGAAGAGTCGGTTGACATGCCAACAAGCACTGTTACATGTGTGGATGCAGGTAAGTGTTTAGGTAAATCCTAAGATTTACTCACACATTATGTAAATTAAGCTCTCAAAATTAATTTTCTCTTGCTATTGTATAT
>JAUZNK010070112.1:0-14105 GCA_035046665.1 Euphysa ruthae
GTTAAGATTCATTAATTGGATGTTATCATTTAAGTTTCATTATCCATAAATATTATATTATATATATATATAATATATATATATATATATAAAAATAGATATATTTTTAAACCCACCGTTTGTTATATGTTTGCTAGATTAAATAAGTCTTACGTAAGTTTTGAATCAAAACTGGTGTGCAATTAATTTTGTGAAAATTGCTTAAATAAACAGAATATTCATTCATTCATTCATTCATTCATGTTCATTCATTGTATATCAAAGATCAAATTGAATCAGGCTTCTATGATTTTGATAAAAAGTTTAAAATTTCTCAAATTTAGTGTTATAAATCTGATGATAGCGTTTTTGCCTGTAAAAGTTTGTAAGTGGATAATTTCTAAAGGAAAATAATTCGTCACAATGATTTATTTCAATTAAAACTTGTTATAAGGCACTTTTCTACAAATTTTATCTATTCCACATATCATGTGATATCACACTCACATATTTATGACATTTGCATTCATTAGTATATATAAACTACCGCCCTTTTTATTAACTTTTATCTAAGTATCAAAACAATTCTATATTTCCATGGTGCACCTAATAATTAAAATTTTACAAAGGCAAAAGAAAAATTTGTATCTACTGCAACTCATTAGAGTTATACATTTAAAAACCTATTGATCGTTTCTGCATGATACATTTGTGACATATAAATCGTTGACATGTGTTTTACCTATACTGTTTTTTCATCCCAAACCTTGTGTGAAGAAAAATCATAAATTATGATATGGAAATATAAATTCTGAATTTTTTTAAAATCGAAACCAGACAACATACTTTCAAACCAGTTTTTTACAGAAGGGCTCACGGGTTCGGTTCTGGTGTACTCCCATTTGAGCTTACGGTAAAAAAAAATTTACCGTAATTAATCGTTGGTTCCTAGGTGGGTTCGAACCCACTGTTCTGGGATCCAGAGTGATCTCATTTGCTCTTTTTAAAATTTTTATCAAAAAAAAAAGAATGGTGAAGTAAATTTTTTTTAAAGAAAAAAAAAACAGCTTAATCATACCCAAGCCAACCTTTATTATTACTTGATTATACCAGAAAATATGAATATTTTTTATTTGACTATGTATCTGCCTATATGGTAAAGTAGGAATATCCAATCATGTTCTATTATCAGTATTATTCTGTTTCTATGTAGAGGGTAGGGTTATTGCACATCATCTATGTGAGAATATTTAATGCTGAAAATATTTTATTTTACTACATTGTGTTTATATATCTTTTTTCTAGATACAATACGATACCTCTCTCTGCACGATAATAAATATCTAAGATATTTCTCTGGACACACGAAGAGGTAAGAAGCTTGTTATTTAGTAATGTATACAAAATAATTACAGATTTGTGTGGCTTTTTTTTGTAATTTATATGCCATAGTTGCAAGCAGTTGTTTCGGAAAATCCATTTGTGATCCATTTGTGATAATCTTATGACTAATGTGAACTCAATATTTTGTGTCTCTTAAGCTTTACTATACTATGGTGTGTTTAATCTTAACCCTTTCCAGACGTGTGACCCATCCCATGATCCATAAAATATGTTTCTACTGGACTCTTGACCCGTCCCACGGTCCATGGCTTTTGTTTCTATTTATACGCCCCCTGGGTGGGGAGGGCTTTGGGTTGTTCTGAAACAAGATTCCAAACTGCGTCTCGTTATCTAATTTTGTTAGAGATTGAGAAGGTTTTGAAAATAGTGAAAAATAGTTCGAAAAAGAAGGTAAACTGATATGGATGAAATTTTTGATATAATTTTGGATGATAATGCTATGGAGAGTGAAATTGATTTAGGCGATAAAAGTGATGATCTAAGTGATTGGGAGTATAAGTCTGAAGAGATTTTTACTATTGAACAAACATTAGAAAAGGTCAGTCATGCACCAGATTAATGCTGACAAATGGAAATCGTATAATGAAACCATTAATGGTAAAATCATACAACATGCACATGGCCGGCTTGGATCAGCAGCTTAACGGAATCCAGGCACTAAGAAAGTCATACAAGTGGTACAAAAAACTTATTACGCTTATTGCTTCAGATGTCATTGAATTCACACAAGATTTATCAAAAGCGCACTGGCAGCAAAATTGTATTCCTAAATTTTTTGATTGATAGTGTAAAGTTAATGTTTTCTCTTACACCATGCGTACCACCAGCAGTGAATGAAGTCCCGCAACATGATGTTACACGTCTCACTGTAACACGCTTTCCATCTTTGATGCCTGGAAAGAAGGCTATCAGAGCACACAAAAGATGTCGTTTCTGTTACGCCAAGGAAAAACAACTCAAAAAGGACATAATTTGAAAACCAGCTACTTTTGCAATATAATTTTTTCTGATTGCATGTGAAATCATTCTTCTCTTCATTTTTGAAATTTTCCATGATTCTGGATCCAAGGACTAAATTTGTTATCAAGCTTTTGTACTTGGATCGACAAAAAAAAATTTTTCTTTTCACAAAGTTATCTATCAATTGGCAATTGAAAGAAGTGCTGAAAAAGCTCTCTTTCCCATTTTTATCCACCAAAAATCTGCCGTTTTATAATTTTCTGAATATTTCAAAACAGCATTTAACGATTACGTGACCTGGAAAAATAATTATGTAATTTTTATTTTTGTCATTTTTTCAAAGATTATCCTAAAGCAAAAAAAAAACAAACCTTTACTTTTGAAAAACCAACGAGTAGTCAGTTTTAATATTAGGTCTATTAGGTTAGTCAAAACTGTTAAATTGGGTCTCTGTCCAGTAGGCATTTTTATTGCCCTCCTGAAAGTTTTAATAATAGTTAATTAAATTAAAAAGTGGTCTTTTGTAAGCTAGCAAAATAGTTTACAAAATTTTTTCTTTTGCAATCAATACTGTTAAAATAGATCTAGTGTTAATGAACTTATATCGTTTTAACCAAATTAATATTTTAATAGATTTGTATCAAAAAAGTAATATAATGGCCTAATTCTCTTTCATTTTATTAGATATATGCTTCACTTTTTTTTGAATGATTGACCATATTGATTTAGATGCTGAATTTTTTCAATGCCAAAACTAACTATTAATGGCATTTAGAATTTCAGATGAACTGACAAAGTGTAAGTGATTCTGAAACAATAATAAGTAAAGACGTAGAGGTATTGTAAACTAAGAGCATATAAGTCAGGTTGTCAGATACGGTTAGACCATTTTAGGGTTAGAAAGTCAGTCAAGAAGTTGGTGAAGGTTGTAAAAGTCATAGGTGCAGAGTGTGTTTTCAAGCATATTTTGCTGATTTTTGATAGATTGCTAAATAAGTTAAGGAAAAGTACTGCACCTGTCATAAGGTCTGGAAGCTGAAGATAGAGCAAGACCATTTAGTTTTTTATTGTTATTGAAATAGTGGTAATGCTGAAATTTCCTGGATTACTTTAAGGAAGAATTTTTAGAAAACCTTTTTTAGGGCCAGCTAGACATAGACAGACCTGTTGGTAGAATGTTGAAAAGTTGACCAGTTTATAAAGGAAATGTGGAGATTTGAAATAAGGCAACTCAGGTGTTAGCAAAAATGTTTTCTTATAAGCTAAGCATTGTCCTCATACAGCAGTGTATGTAGCAAACCATTTTGAGAAGATGATTATCTTGTGGCACTGAAATTACTTTTTTGAGTTCAGGGAGGAAACGCAGATATTTTCATTTGTTTTTAGCTCATTTGATTTGAAAGCTATATCTGGCTATATTGAACTGTTTTTTAGCTTGCCAAATGCAGAATTTCATTTTAGCAAATGTCTTAGTAACATTTTATTAGAAGCAATTTGCTGTCATAATTCATCATTGGGCACAAGCCAAAAATAAAAAGCTCAATAAAGTATCTAATTCCAGTTCTGGGGCTGCCAACATAAACAATGGTTATGGTAGATAGAGATAGCAATGGGCAAGTCACCAAAATTCTCTATATCAAGAAGTCCTTCATGAAAAGTTATCATAAATTACTGATTCTAGCTGAATATTAGTAAACATATAATATTCAAGTAACTTTTGTTATGTAAAGTATTAAATAACATGTGTTAGAAATAAACAAATATTTTTATTTATGAGGGCATTGCATGTACCAGCTGTCATGGTAAACTTCCTTCTATATTATTTACAAAATCTTCAAAAAGTTCTGATAATTCGGAAGATTCC
This sequence comes from Euphysa ruthae, assembly GCA_035046665.1. Classification (NCBI taxonomy): domain Eukaryota; kingdom Metazoa; phylum Cnidaria; class Hydrozoa; order Anthoathecata; family Corymorphidae; genus Euphysa; species Euphysa ruthae. The sequence goes on from JAUZNK010070112.1 coordinate 4,208, forward strand.
CTGTCTACATATCTTGGTGATAAAAAAAAGGATTAAAAAAATAATCATTCTCAGGCAGAAAATGACAATAACTGTTTTTGTTTTTCCTCTAGCAAGAAATCGAATTGTTAAAGCAAGTCTTCTAGCTGCTGATAAAGTGGTATTCTGTTTCGATATAAGAGGTTTCACCATATTCAGTAGGGCATCGAAACTTTCAGAAGACATCCTTAAGTATTTAAATATAAGAAAAATTATACAGGTTAACGTGAAGAGAAACCAAACTAAGGAAAATTTTATTGAGCTAGTAGGGTGTTGGTATTTATAATTTTTAGGGTATTTTATGTGTTTCGGACACTCCTGTAACTTATCTTTTTTTATAAAAAAAAGCAGAATTTAAAAATAAAAGAATTTGTTTTCATTTGGAAATGAGAATATTATAAAAATCTTGTGTAAATTCTGTTAAAATTTATCAGTTTTTTTTTTCTCTCTATTTTCCAAGCCTTTGTTTCTCTGGAAGCAGTTCAGAAATTGTTTTAACTAGTCTCAAATTGTCAATATCATACTTGTAACTTATCATGAGAAATCAATAAAATATATTAATTTTTTCCCTGAAATGATGTTCTCTCATCTAATCACATTTCTTGAGTTAGTATGCAGAGTTTCCTTTCCTCTGATGTTTGAATATCTTCTTGATTCATACTTTAGTTTTCTTTTGTTTTTTTTCTTCTTGTGTTTTTAAATAAACAGTGATGTTGTAAATCCTCATTAGAATGCTTGTTTCACTTCTTACTACTTTCCATTTCTACTATTTGGGAGTAAAAAATATTTATATATTTTGTTATGTTGTCTTCTAAATTTTAGTGAGAATGTACTGATATTAGGATTTTAATTCATTATGTTTCTAAAATTCTTGTCATTAGCAACAAAAAAATCAGTGAGAACCAGGCAAAATTAATGAAGGATACAACTTGATTTTGTTTCATTTTGTTGCTTTACAGATGCAGTATTTTTATTCAAGCAGCTTCAGAAAAAAACAGTTAAGGAAAGGAGAACGTCTTTTTTTTGTCTCCATTGATGAAGAGAAAGTTTTTAACAGGGTGCCAAGTTAGTTTGGTGGAATATTAGTAAAGCTAATGGTAGAAGTTAGTGTTGGTGATTTACTGAGTGAAGAATTTAGCGTGATGCCGTTTACATCAGGTTTCATACATAGTGCTTTGTTATTTAATGTGGTTTTAAAGGCGTTGTCAATGGAATGTTTGAAGTTATTGGATTTAAATGATTTAATTTTCATAGCAGAGACTATTGAAGAGTTAGTTGAAAAGTTTGAAAAGTAAAAAAAAAAAGTTAGAAGTCAAAGGGTTGAGTGAATGTTTGGAATGATGATGATGATGACGATGACAATGATGACGATGATTATGATGATGATAATGAATGACAACGGTGACAGTGATCACGATGATGATGACCGATGACAGTGACGACGACGATAATGAAGATGACGATCTGGCTTTAAATGCGTTTCAAGGCCAACTTTTTTTACAATATTTTTATATTATAATTTAGTGTGGTAGCTCTAAATATGTCACCTGTAGATGATTCATTTATATCAGGATCCTTAGATAGGACGATACGTCTTTGGGATCTCAGGTCTACAAGTTGCCAGGTAAAATAACATTTCATAACATTGCAATATTGTATTATACACCAAATCACCAAATCCACATTATTTTTGTGTCACTTTGTAGTAATGTGAAACTCTATTGATATTGAAATAGATTAATCTGAAACTCTATTGATACTATTTGGTAAAAAAAATTTAATTATAAAACATATTAAAAAATTTTAAATAAATATTATTTATTGCATATTCATACATATTATCACAGCAAATACTGAATTATTGTTTCCAAACCAAAAAAGGTAAAATTAGGTGCTGCATTTTTTTTTGAAAAGTTTCTTGAAAAGTTTTTAAATTCTGTCAAAATTTTTATGTTAGCTATTTGTGATAGTTTTGGCATGCTGGTTCATACCTACAATTTAAAATCCAAATTTAATTCGAAATTTTATTCTGATTCTTTTCATTAATTTTTTGAGACCTCAAAATTTTTCCAAAAATTTATATAATATTAGGATTATAACCTGTTTTTTTCATTTTCCACCATATTTTACAAAACTTTCTCATTTACTGGCTTGAAATCAAGTAAACGTAAAAACTTTTTGTCAAAATTACATCCTTGTAATTTTCTCAAAGTTGTGTTTTGCAATTTGTCTGAATTATATTTTTCTCTTTGCATTTGAGAACTTGTCCATTTGTCATAAGTGCTTGCTTCCTTCTATTGTTTAAAACTAACATATTTTAAATATCTTTCTGAAATACTTCATCAGATAATCTATTGAAAAATGTTTAAGATAAAAAGTAACAAGGATCCAAAAACAACGAATTATGCAATATCTCCATGGAGATGAAAGAAATAATTAACAACAGTGAAAATATGTGGAATAATACTGGAATCAGGAAGCAAACAGACAACAGTCAAAATCTAAAAAAAAGTCTGAAGAAGATAAAAGCTTCTTTAATCCATAGAGTGTGATGTGTGTGAACTGACATATACATTTGAATATTAATGTAATATTTTGTGATTTCATGAATGCAATGCGTGTGAAGAAACCAAACATTTAGACACTGATTTGATTTCTATTAATAGGATTTCTTGAATCTAGATTGACAATTATATCATACAGTGTTATGGCTGTGTTCAGAAAAATATGTATTAATAAATTTTTTTTTTTTTAATGCGTAGGGTGTAATGCATGTTAATGGACGTCCAGTGACATCTTTTGATCCAGAAGGTCTTATATTTGCTGCTGGTGTAGATGCAGAAGTAATACGTTTATATGATATTCGAACATTTGATAAGGTAAAAATACATCTTAAATTTTGCAGTTTTCATTTCAGAAATGTTTATTTCAAGTAAGATTTTCCAGTGTTTTAAATTCTTTCTTTAGTCCATCACGAGTTTTGTTTTAGTTGAATTTCAACCTTGCTGTAAGTTGTTTCTAATAACAAAATATAATATATCTAAGAGAAGAGTACTAATTTTTCAGTTTTTATGATAAAATTTTTGTTGACATGATATTATGATATAGTATATACATTTTTGCATAAAAATTCTATTAAAGCTTTGTAAATAACCATTTATTATTTAAAAATTTTTTTGTTTCAAATCATTCTTTGTGATAAAAAGAATAAAAATGCAAGAAAAAGACTGCAAGAGGTAGAAAATAGACTACCATAATTTTCTTTATGCAATCCACCACAGTTTAGTGTGAGTGAAGTAGAAAATGGCTACTATATTCAAATTAAATTAGTAAAGTTGGTATTAAGTGAAATGATTGAAAAAATTGTGCCATAAATGCTGAAATGTGATTTTGTAAATAAAAAACGGTATAAATATCTTGTGTTGATGTAATTAAAATGTTTTAGGCTATTTTCACTCTGTTAAGAAACCATGATAAATGGTGTTAAAGAAGAATAAATGTTGTTAAACGCGGTATTGGCCCATACTTTGAATGTCCTGTTGTCTAAAGAAACCCTTTTGCCATACTATGCATTTTATTTGATGAGTCATGTGAAACAGAAAACTATATAAGGCACTATATCTGGTATCAAAATGTCTTGTTTGGGCAAATGCGGACCAAATCCATTCCACATTTGAATCTGTGTCATACAAAAGCTCACCAACTCTAAATAAAATGCATTGAAAAATATCAAATGTGTGGCACGTTTTCAGATAATGGAACATTTGACTGCTTGCACATTATACATGTCCAATTTAAAGCTAAAGAAAATGAGAGAATGTTTGGTATTGACAAAGTACTGAAAACGATGAGTGATAGATTGATAGATAGATAGATATTCCAGATGGTAATGAGTCAAACCAATTCCCATCGCATATTGGGGACACTGATAATGTGAGAATGATAATTGGAATGTACAGATAAAATTTGACCGAATTTTATACAGTTTAACAAAACCTCTAAAAATGGCAGCAAGCAGATGAAGGCAAAGGAAAGCAAATTCTGCTTTTGAGTGCAAAAATTTTTTCTCCATAAGCCAAGATAAATTTGCTGTCATTTATTTTATTCAATCCTAGAAATGTTAAGAGAATCTGAGACTCAAAGCTTTTGAATTTTTATATCGTAGATAATGCCATAATAATAATATATTTAAACATAATTGAGCAGTTGATGTGTTTATGTCTACTTTGCTTCACTGTACATTTGCATATATAAACAGAATCATTTATTAGCTAAGTAATTCAACAGAACTCAGTTTTAAACTGATGAAAAAAATTTGCTGTCATAGCACCTATGTTTAAAAGACTTTCATTGAAGTATCCATATATTGTATATATTTCACTTTTCATTAGAACACTTTCCATCATGAAGAAAAATCTTTCAACCACCTATAATTTCATTAAAGGCAAGAAATCTGTGCTTGTTTAGCATATTTACATTTTCTTTTTTTGTATTATTGCTTCTCTAGTAATATTGTGTTTGCAGATGAGAAAATTTTTTATTATCTTTGAATATCATTTTTATAATATTAAGTCGGGTAAAGTGTGCACACAGTTTAATATAATAACTTCAAAATAGCGTTAAGTCTTGAGTCAAGTAAAGCTATTTTAGTTAATTTTTTCTTCACAAAAAACATTTGTGGTCGAAAATTGTTAAAAGAAGGTTTTTTGAATAGTTGTAATTTTTAAATCTTTTTGAAAGTGAAAACACTGTATTACAGTATTTTTCGGTTTGTTACTTTGGTTTTAGTTGTTTGTAAAGTTACAAAAGTTTTTAAAAAAAGTTTTATTACACTTTTTTTTTGGCTTTTTATTTGTTTTGGCTGGGGACATTTCTGTTCACCGCTATGAAATTGTACCTGGATGCCTCCCTGATTATAAATAAATGTCATCAAGATACAAAGATGTACAGTTTAGTAACAGCTCATCAAGAGAAAGCAATCTTCTGTCCTGTGTTTGCTTTTAGTGTGTAGCTAAACAAGAACCATTATATATATAGATATACAAGAAAATCATTATAAATGAACGTTATTTTTCAATCATATGGAAAATATTCTATTTCCTATAAATAAAGCATGATATAAGTTTGGAAAGTTTTTTGAGCAAGTGTGTGTTTATTTTAGTTATATATAATGTTGTTAAATATAACATTGTTTTATATAATATTGTATATTGTATAAGTATATATATAATATTACTTTCAAATTTATTCATGGCATATGCACCGATTGGAAAGAAGGTAGAGATTAATAAGTTTAACTGGCCTTGCAGCCATCAGTACCACTAACACATTTTAAGACATTGATTTGATTACAGCTCAAAACACAAACTTAATAGAAAGTTAATAGAGGGGAAAGACGACAATCGAATTGCATCTGAATACATTCAAAATAGCAAACACCATCCTTAAAAATATCCAATATCAAATTGATACAGCGTCATTCTTTTCGATTTACTGATGCAGATTCAATAAAACAGGCAATCGACCAAACCTACTTAAATTTAATGGACCTTAAAGATTACTAAAATGAGGTAGTCAGCACAACAGCAGACGGAGAGAGTGTCAATATGGGTTGTTATCATGGTGTCTTAACCAAAATGAAAGAAAGCCAAGAGTCCATTGCATCAATCATCAAAATGAAATGGCCATGAAAGACGCGTTTAAAGAAGAATCGTTATTTGACAAAGAAGAGTTAGAGAAGAGTAGAAGAGTTCTATACTAGTTTGTTTTATTATGTGAAGAACTCAAAAGAAATGAAAGCAGCCATTGTACCAGCTGCAAACACTCTTGACATAACACATTACATATTACCGAAAATTACGGGAACCAAATTTGTTGGTTATAGAAGAAAGGCATTCCAGGTACTGCAATTTTGTATAATTTTTGTACCTTTGTGTTTGGTGTATAAAACCAATACTTAAGGAAGAAACTTTCGTGATAAGAAACTTCTGAAAGTTTCTTCCCATGTAAGTTTCTTCCTTTAAAGAATTTGCGTAAAGTTGTTAGAAATGGATTTTTTATAAAGCAGTTGTTCTTATTTGTACATATACATTCTTCTTATTCAGGTTTTGTTACACTTGTAATCAGCCATTAATGGCAATGGAGAATTCACATATTACTGCAAAAATGACAGGGTACCTGAAAAAACTGAGGAACTTCCATTTTATCATGAAGGTGGGAGGGTATCTTGATATATTGGAAAAAGTTATTCCATCATCTAAGGTAATTTTGTTAGTTTAAATAGTAAAAATTTAATACACTTTTTCCTTATTCCACGGTGTATTTTGTAAAGCATAAAAGAAATTTCAAGTAAACATGATAAATTTATTTATTATAACACTATCAACTTTCAATTTCAAACATTCCCAAACATCTATTGCTTTAAAATTTAATTTCATGTCTAAATAAAAAGGGTGTGTTAAAAACAGTAAATTAAATTGAAAGGTAGCATTATAACAACGTATTCAGGGTGATTTTGACTTATTATACCGGTTTGGGCTCCCAAACTAATCCACCCAAACCCAAGTTTGTCTGTTATTTGAAAATAAATATATATAATTGTCATAATGAGTAATTTTTACAGACTGTATTATAAGCCACAGCAAAATGATTTAATTTAAATTTATTAAACGAAGTTATCTTGATTTCATAAAACTTTGATTTTCATCTTGGGTTTGAAACCTACTTCTGTGTCAGTTTTATCATTATTAACAATCCCAGAGTTGCTTTCCCAACTAAAATTTTAAATATTACAGTTTAAGCAATATGCTTATAAATTATAGATAAAAATAAAAAGTTATTATATTGAAATCTTTGAGAATTTAACAGGTCTGGTGGTTCATGAATAATAAATGATTAGGTTAAAAAACTTTGTGGTTACTAAGAAACAAAGTAAATTGTTTATTCATTTTGCGGCAACGTCTTTATTTTTAAAAATGCAAGTTTTGTTTTTTGCAAGACTATTTTTTTTTTTAGTTTTCTCGTCTTTATTTCTCATGGACACGATATGAAACGGACAAACCACTAATCCTATCAGACATTCACTGTTGACCAACGCATATTTGCAGACCTGATGTTGTTTACATAAACTTTATCGTGTGACAAAAAAAACGAAATGTCAACAAATACAGCATGGCTTTTTTTTACCATTATTTACCATAGTGGTGGTAATGGGGATCATTGACTTAATGATTAAAAAAGTACATTTCACTTCAAAAAATAACAAACTAGGAATGCGGAAAAAGTGTATTGTTGTTTTGTTGTATGCAATTGTTCTGAAATTAGAATTATCAATATATAAATAATTTAGGGTATTTTTTTATGTCATGTTTTTTACTATACACATATGTGATATTTTCAAGATACTCCCAATCCACTCTGTAAATGTAGTTTCATCTGAATTTGTAAGCCAATTTTTGTTGCATTGCCCCGCACAAAGCTCAGTGAAAAATGGCATCTTCCCATCTTTTTTTTAGGATTTCGAGAATGAAGGATTTCTGTTATCTGAAGTGATGTCATCATTCAGCATGACTCTAGAAGAATTGTTCGAAGTAATCGAGGAATGTGACGAGGGAAATGTCCCAAGAGACAGCCATATTTGGTGTTTTTATGAGAAATACGACAAGGACACAAAAATTGTAGTCATCTCTCGCAATTACCCATGACAAGGCCACGACTTACGGAAATCGTACAATCAAGGAAGAAACAGTTTTATTCTTCATTCAGTTAAAAAACAACCAGGGTAACATGAAATAGTTCTCCACTCATTGGCAAGGGTAGCAGCAAACCTAAAAGAATGTCTTGAAAAAACCTTTTCAGAGTTTTGAGAACAGTGTATTTAAACACACAAGATAGATGGATCCATGTAACTGGATAGAGGAGAAAAACTGGAATTGAACAAGTTATTTATTTGGCTCATCACTTTAGGGTACCACTTGCATACAATAAATTTAATGGGGCAAAAGCTTTTTGAGGAATGTAAAAGCTAGCTAGCCAGCTAATAAAATATAGTTAAAACGACATATGGAGGCTAGTAAGGTCATTATGGAAAAAGTAATTAGCAGATGTACAAACAAGTTCCCCAACCTTTTTATGAGGGTTTCCTTATTATTGTCAGTGTCGGGTTCCAAATCATCTGTGGAGAGAGCCTGTTCGGCACTTACTCTTATTCTTAGTGATCACCAGTTATCTATGAGCCATGAATTTATAGATGATATCATGGCTATCAAAGGGAATGACAAATACTGGTCACATGAGGAAATGTCAAAAATTATATATCACAGCATCGTCGATTATTTAAGAAATTCGCAGAAAAAAAAAGATAAGTAGGGTCATTATTCCCGTTGATGAGGAAGATGATGGCGACTTTATCAGTATAAAGGATAAAAGTGTATGATGAAATGTAATACTATGTATTGTGGAGTGACGAGGAAAGTGAAAGTAGTGGTGAAGAACAAGAGAGGGATGAGGAAGGTGATGATATTTTAAAGAAATTTTAAGACATTGCTGGACATTAATATAGTACATGTCTTCCTAAATAATTGACATGATTTGTTTTTTATTATAATGTTTATCCTTGTTGTAATTTTGTGTTGTCTACTTGTCTTGTAATTTTCATATGATATGTAATAAATACTTACTTACTATAGCTGAGATAGGGAAACAAGGGGAGAAATACTAATGTGTCATTATTTGTATTATTATGTAATATTTATTTAAGGTTTAAGGAACGAATATTTCATAAGAATAAACTAATAGTGAAACACAAAATAATGATAAAAATGAATCACAAATTTATTCATGAAATTAATTATTCTTGTAGCAGATTTTCAAAAGAATCAATAACTTTAAGATAAACAATAAAACATGGTGGGATCAGGTTGACTAGAAAATAATGTGTGTGCGGTGTGAACAAACCATAAGCTATAATTTTGGCAACCGTACAAAACAATCCCTCTCAGCCCAATATTTTCAGGGCCTTGTATATACTTCTCTTGCATCATCATGATCTCCAGCCACGATAAATGAATAAATATATGTGTACATAATCTATGTCCATCAATTTTATTTCATCTCATCCCAACTATTTAACAATATACATTGTTGACATAAGTTTATGATAAGCTAAATGTGTCTCCTGCCTTCACATAAATTAAATGTGTCACAGGCCTTTTTATTATGTTAGTTTTGTTTTATTATATGTTAAAATCATATTTGCCTTCCACTTTTTGCTATTTTATTTATCAGCATAAGCATTATGAGAACTATTATAGTTTTTTTCCATTGGATCAGAGATAGTAAATCTAGTATAAAATCTCAGTACATGATTGGCTCATTTAACAAAAAAGAGATATAATAACTTTTAATGCAACCAAAAATGTGAAAAAAGATAGGGTTTTGTCTATGTAGAAGCGCTTCCACTGCTCCTTCACCATTTTTTAAAAAATTTATTTGGATGAATAATCTTGAAAAATAGAGTTTTTCAATTGAATCACTTAATTTATTAAAAGCATGATACTCTAAATTAATGATTTAAAAATATTTTTAATTTTATTTTGATGTTCAATGGGTCGCATGTGGATTTGGAACACTTTAAATTTCGGTATTAAAACAAAAAAATCATGGAAAAAGCCAATTTTGATGACGGAAATATATATAGTATACCTGAAGTAATGTTTGAATATAATATTTATATTTTAAAAATAATTTCTTCAACTTTATCATGCTTTTTACAGAATAAAAAAATGTTAAATATAATAGATCTGGGTATATTAGAATATGTACAACCCACTTTTCTGGAAAATTTCTGCTAGCAAGATAATTCACTTCCACTGTGTAGAAG
>JAUZNK010070123.1:0-14102 GCA_035046665.1 Euphysa ruthae
TTTATGGATAATTCTTTTAAAATGATTTCTATTTAGATCGAAAATATTTTTGAGGTGAGAATAAAGCAAAATAAAGTGAACGAATAGTAATACTATTAACATAATGACGTATTTTAGAAAGCCTATTGTTTGTTCTGCTTAGTTTTTTAATAAATTGATCGATATGTGATTTCCATGACAAGTGCTCGTCAATCAAAACTCCAAGATAAGACTGAAAATAGTAACTCTTTGAGGTGAGAATAAAGCAAAATAATACTAATATTAACATAATGAAGTGTTTTAGAAAGCATATTGGAAAGCATGTTTGATCTGTTTAGTTTTTTAAACAGTTGATTAGTGTGAGAATTCCATAAAAAATTCTCCTCAATCAAAACTGCAAGATATTTTATACTAGTTGAAAGATATAATTTTTTTCCATTTATCTTAATCTTCAAAGGTTCGGAACCTACTAGTTTACTAGGTTTACGAAAAATTATAAATTCGGTTTTGCTTATATTCAGAGAAATATGATTGGAATTAAGCCAATTAGTAATACCCTTAAGATCATAATTTATTTTTTTACACAACATTTTAATCGATTTGTTAATGTATAAGAGGTTTGTGTCATCAGCAAAGTGATGCATTATAGAATTTTAAACAGAAAGTTTTAAATCATCAATATATATTAAAAACAAATGGGAACCTATTACTGAGCCTTGGGGAGCCCCAACTTCAGTATAGTTATCTGAAGACTTAAAACCGTTAATTGATACAAATTGTTTACGGCTATGTAAGTAAGAGGAAAACCAACTTTTTGGAACACCACATGCACCATAATGCTCCAGTTTTGCAACTGAGATATCATGATCTACAGTGTCAAATGCTCTTTTTAAATCTATAAAAACACAGCAAGCGAAATTGTCGTTATCGAGAGCATCTGTTACTTTTTCAGTTACGCTGATAAGGGCATGAGAAGTCGAATGTTTAGCTCGAAAGCCAAACTGAAGATCAGTGAGACAGTTATATATATTCAGGAAACTATTATCATCCAAAATAGGAGTTTTCTAATTTAATAAAAGTAAGGAAACTTTTTTATATCTTCTTGCATTTAACTGATATTTCGTATTGTGCATCTTTTTCATTCATGTTTTTCAACGAAATACGTTTTGCAACTTTTACACATATATTAATTTTTGCAGCTTTTAACTCCCTTGTCTCTTTTACATCAAAATTCATTCTCTATAAATATTTTATTTCTATCTGAATAATTCTTCCACCTACTTTCCTGACAATTTATCCTTAAATTTATATTTTCTAACAAATAACACAGCGAATAGAGCCGCAGCATTTTCAGTTTTATATCTACTTCCAATATTTGGACATTTGTTTTTATTGTTTAAACTCCAGTAAATCGGGAAAATCTGTGAATAGGTGCTCTATTTTAGCTGGATATCTATCTGTTTGTCTTCTGATGTATAAAAACCTGGATTTGTTTTCAAATTTTTCAAAACATCTAAAACTGCAACTGATCCATCAATAAAATTTATCATAGCTGTTGCAAAACATCTTTCGGGTATCGCCAACAAATTGCCGAGACAATATTTCCAGATGGGCACACATTGCTGGTCTTGGAGTACTTAGAGCGCCCATTAGCGCCTACGAAATTCGCTCAACCAAACAACCCACCAATTTGAGCTAGCGTTGCATTACGCAATGAGTTTTGCTCAGAAACTCAGAGAAAGCATGAAAATAAATTTCCGCCAGACGTGGGAGTCGAACTCGTAACCGTTCGCTCTGTAGTCAAACGTCTTACCACTGTGCCAACTCCGCTTCGTCATTACTTAAATCTAAAAATTTTGCATCGCAAAAAAACTAATGGTATACCTGGTTTATCATTGTACGTGTGTGTACTATTCAATTCATATAACAGGTATTTACACCAGCTATCTGTTGAGCGTGGATACATTTGATGTCGTGTTTCAACATCAGGAGCATCAGAGCAATGAAATAGCACCGCTCCAAAAGCTTTCTTCAATTTATACACTGAAGTCTCAGTGGACTAACAAGTCGAAAACCCAAAGTAGTTTTTTTATTAACATTTTTTTTTTATTACTTTCTCTTGGTTTTCCGTCCGAAAGCCAAGCTTTTTGTGTTAATTTAAGTTGACGCAACCTACCACCAACTCACTTCTGTATGTGACCAACACATTCAAGCTTTTTAACTATACAACCGTCATATGGATATTTGGCAACAATTTCACTGTGAGATTTTGAGTCACCGTCACCAATAAAATTCCTCTATCTGAGTTTCCGATCAGTCTCAGATGCTAGGAAACAATCGACAATCCAACGACTGGCACGATCTGAAAACCTTTGCGTGTACTCAAAAATTTATATATTTTCCCATGTCACTTGCTATAACAGTTACATCAATGTTTAAAAAAGCATAACTTCTTCTTTGCCAAGATCCGTTGCAAAATACAGTGATGTTTGAAACACCATTTTCATCTTACTGAGATGAAAATTCGGTCTCCCTAAATTCATTCTCTGCATTGTTCATGGAATTATTTGCAACATCTATGTATGAATAATAAACTTCATTATTTCATTAAATAATGTTGTGTTCATCGGTGGTGGCATATTCAAAAGCCACAGAGTTTCTCCAAACCAAAATTACCCTTGCCAATTTCCCTCATTGCAACATTCGAACTTGAGTTAATTTCAAACGAATCCTTACTACGATAGCCATTATCGCGTTGACATTTTTTGCTGGTGTTGAACATTTTAAGGGGGTGTGTGCATTCGGGGGTCCTAGCCGTTTAGTCCAGTTACACGCAAAAAAACTAAATTCCAAAGGAAAACTGAATCCACGCTTGATGGTGGCATAACATTTCATTTTAATAATTTTTGACAGACAGTCAGGACAAGCTTCTGTAAAATATTTTCTGTATCAAAAAGTAGAAAACGAGAAGGAGAATTAACATTTACAGTAGCTTTATTTACAACAAGATTTGATGATGTGGTATTACTACCAGATAACATGAATCGCATTGTAATCGACAAAGAAGAAATCCTTTTTAGCGTGGTGATGGTGTCATGATTATGATCATGACTACTGTTTTTCAATTTCTTCTCAGAAGCAAGTTGAATTTTTTCATGGTGTGGTAATTGATGGCTTTTTTCAGTTTCAACCAGTGGTAATTCACGGCGACGGTGCCGTGCCGAAACCTTAGAATGTCCAGACCGTCTTCGCACTGCAGATCTAAATTTTGGGGTTTTATCAATATCATTCATTTCAATTACAGCTAAAAAAAGAAAGCAACAATTCGAATATAGCATACTACATAGAGTACAATTCATTATAAAGCATGACCGTAAATTTGTCAAAAATGTATACTTTTATTCAGCTTCTATGTGTCTACAATTTATGTAAATAAAACTTTTTTTGCTAGACTCTGAAATCACATGTTCATAGCTAACCCAGGGTTGTTAAAATCTACACCTACCCTGGATTTAGAACTTGTATAGAGCCATTTAGGGTAATGAACGTGGATATATCCTTCAGTTTAATTCTTCAGAAGATGAATTTTTGTAAAACCAGGAAAGATAGTTACACTATCGTTTTCTCCGTATTCGAAAATACGCAAAACCATTTAATTTCAAAAAGCGAAATTTTTGAATTTATTTACCTAAGCACCTTAAAATAACTTTATTATGCTTCCCTCTCCAGTTTTAATTTTAATGATAATAACATTTAACCTGGTATATGATATAAAACAGGAGTTTTTCATAAGCACGTTGATTAGATTCTTAAAAACAAATTACTTTTGATTAGTATATCCAATGATATACACCCAATTAGAGATTACGTGGTTGAAGAAATATATGAAATCAGAGTTTCCAGAATATTTAGTTTTAATTTGCTCTGCAAAGTACTGAATGTTCGTGATTTTCGATAAAATAAAGTCTTGATTGATTCATAACTTCCATGAATTACTATGGAAATCATAAAATCTAGTTCATTCATTCATTCCATTTAGGAAGAAAAAATGCATCAATTTCTTCACTTTTTAATCAGAATGAAATACAGCTCATTAAAAATTACCTTATATACTTACCCAAAAGGTTCAAGACCTACCGGAACATAACCCTAACGGATTTACCGATGTACTGATTACCGATTTACCGAAAAAAGTTGACATAACTTTTTTTACAGTTTAAAAATATTTGAGTCTAACAACCAAAATTCACAGATTCTTACAAAAAAACAAGTTAGATATTTGCTTGATGGCAAAATTATTACAAGACAAACAGTCAGAAGAAAAACTGTCGGAAGAAAAAGGTATTAGAAGACAGACTGTCGGATGACAAAAGTATTGGAAGACAAACTGTCGGAAGACAAAAGTATTGGAAGACAGACTGTCGGAAGAAAGAAGTATTGGAAGACAAATTTTCGGAAGACAAAAGTATTGAAAGACAAAATGGCGGAAGACGAAACGATTGGAAGCTCAAATAAAGGGAAGGTTAAAGTGTCAAGAGAAAAACTGGCGGACAAATAGTCGGAAGACAAATAGTCAGAAGACAAAAAGCCGGGACTCTATTCAGCTAGATAATACTCACCATCAAACCTGGTTCGCGTCATCTCTTTGCTTTTCTCGCATATTCTTTTTAATGCTCGCCCGATAGAGGTCCCATTGATAATTTTTGCTTGGGAGACAGCTCCACTGAGAAAAATTCGCTTTCCATGCTCAACATCAGCAGGGTGTTGCGCTCCTTTCACATAATTTTTATGCTGTTTTTGGCAACACTTTCTGATCCAGGGTAGATCCAATTTAGTGGAAAAATTTTCGTTGCTTTGATTCGTTGTTAACATCGCTTGCATAATGTACATCTAAAATTTTTCAAAATAAAAGAAACAATAAAAAAATTAAAGTTTGATATTCGTTTTTAGCATTTTCGTAAAATTTCTTTCCACAAAGAAAAAATGTTCCAAGTAAAAAATATAACTTTAAAATGACTCTGAGTAGGAGAGCTTATTAACTAAAAGAATGAGAACTGTATTCACAGTCTTTTTGCACGTGTATAAAAGTCGTATGTAAAAGTTCAGTAAATGATAAATAAATAAAGTTGTGGACAAGGTTAAACAGTTGAGTTATTGCTTTAATCTTTTACAAAATCGTCAACAGATACTACGCAAAATTATATTTGCGAATTGTCCTGATGCAAAAAAAACTAAACTTAAAGATTTTTGTAAAACCAGATGGGTACTAGAACGTATTGATGGAATGTAGGTTTTCGAGGAGGTACCTATTTATACCTTTGTTTATGAGTTTAGTAGGGTGGCCACTTGTCCTGGAAGTCCTGGAAATGTTCTGGAATTTAATTTTGTCAAGCAAGTTTTCCTGGAAATCATAAAAATTAGCAAATGTCCTGGAAATCAGAAACTTAAAAAATTCCTGAAATAATAAATCTTGGTAAAATATTTTATATTCCTTTTTTTTTCTTTCGTAAGAAATTATAAAACAA
Organism: Euphysa ruthae; assembly: GCA_035046665.1. Classification (NCBI taxonomy): domain Eukaryota; kingdom Metazoa; phylum Cnidaria; class Hydrozoa; order Anthoathecata; family Corymorphidae; genus Euphysa; species Euphysa ruthae. The sequence goes on from JAUZNK010070123.1 coordinate 5,505, forward strand.
CTTGATTACCTAAGCTGTTTATAGATATTGTCGGTTCATTCCAACTCTTAAATTACTAATTGTTATGTATTGTCTGATTTTAATTTTGAGGGTTTTCTTTTAGTGAGAAGTTTTGAAATTGGTCTGAAAGAGTGCGGTTGTGTGTGGTTTTATTTATCATACCATCATCAAGTGCTTCTTAAAGAAATGTTAGTAAAAGTATATTGGTTCCATTATATTGCTTAGTCAATGCCTCTGTTTATGGTGGTAGTAGTTTCGTTTGTTTTCTTTTAGAAATAATATTTCAATATCAAAGGGATTACCTTTGTTTAACGATGATTGGCTTAAACAGGTTGAATTCAAATTTTGGTTGAAGAAAGCCAATTCAGAGAATGCAAACTGCACACAACAGTTTGAAATATCAAGTTTGGGAAAAGTGCGATCAAAAGTCATAGCAAGGGGAAGAAACACAATGAAAAATTAAGGATGAGGAGTTTTATGTCGACACTTTATTTTCAATAGTCATTCTCTAGCAATATGATTGTTGAACCTCTCCACTTTGTCGCACCTACCACTGCTACGGATATTGCTGTTTCCCTAATTCTCACCAATAATGTACAGAAACAGACCACTATCCCAAACCTAGCCACCAAAAGTTGTACTTGTGAAGCAGAAATCTTATGGACGTTAAAAACGGTACTCTCTCATAACTCGTATCGTTCGTGTGAGAGTATCTCAGACATAAATGGATGTTTAATGAAAGTTTTATTGCTAAATAATTTTTGTTGAGAGGAACAAAGTGCGGATGTTACACCGATTTTTAAATCGCTTTTTATTTTAAAGACATTCCATTAAAAAAATAAAATATTGTAAGATAATTCATTGAAAATGCTGCGACACCATACAAGCTGATCAAACTGGATGTATCCAACAGAGAATCGTGGCTTCCTTTTCAGCAGACACATCTGGGTACTGCAACCAAAACAAATCAGGTGCAACTGTTTCCGTGAAATTAAAGTACAAAGAAGATCGTGTTTTATCGCTTTTTAAAATGATAACAAAGATACAAGAAAGGAGCCCATTGAAATGCAACATCACTATATACTCGTCTTGCTTTTATCCTTTAGAAATGGTCCGAAACAAAAAAGCATGTACCTTAAAGCTTGGAAGCCTGATAGATAAATTATATAAAATGAAGTGGATATCTGCATCTAATTCAGATGGTGCAAAACAGTAGTTTCATGCACTTATAATCTCTGCGTGCGAGAGATCATTTTTTGCATCGATGTGACTTAATAAGAATTATACATGTAGCAAATGTTAAACGACAGGCTAAATGGTTTAAATTTATTGTATGTTCACCAAACTATAATTCCTGATTTGAATGAAGCATTTAATTTATTTGAAAACGATTTGAAATCTCATATTGTTGCATCATACAATTTACTTTTAGCTTTCTTTCTAATCATCTCATCCGCAGTGCAAAGTGGCATAGGTGTTGGTGCCAATTGATACGACGTACTTTTTCAATATCAGTTCCTTGTTTTGAATTATAAGATTATGAAAAAAGTAGTCCACGTATGTCTCTTTGAATTATGATTTCTTTTGGTTTGCTCACCTCCCCTCCTCTTCCCTTCCCTCCACTCTTTCCAGCGAAAAGCACCTTGGTTGCGCAAGCGAAGAAATTTTTTAGATTTGAAGGTACTCAGATAGCAAGAGAATCGACTTCCCAAAAATCTTTTATCAATAATTTTATAATTTCAGACAGCTTGGTTTTGATTTGTTCAACAATTCACACCGTGTGCTTATAAAGAAAAATTTACCCAGATAATCCCTTATCCTCTAAATTTGTTATCCAAATCAGCTTCGTGCATTTTTTTTTAGTCAGGATTTTTTTATAAATTTAAATTTTTTTACAGTTGTACATATGGAAATATCGTAGGCATCAAATACGGCAAAGAGTATAAACTAAATAAACTTTTCCTTAAAATAAATCAAAATCTAACCTAAAGATTATAAATAAGCATAATTCTATTGCCCTAAAAGTAATTTAGCACTTGCGTATTCTAACTGAATAGTTTGAACAGCCTTTCCTCCAGCTAAATCTTTCGGCGTGGGTAGGAAAACCTTAAAAATTATCACACAAAGGAAATTTGAGTGAAATATGGATTGATCTTTTGTGTTAATTTATGATCGCAAATTTATTCTAAAATCTAGTTGATAGCTTCTTCCTGCGAAAGTTTTTTCTCTTAAAATATTTCATATTGAGACATTGTATAGATCGAAATTGGGTACCTAATAAAAGAATATTAGTTGGAAGATGGGCTTGATTTTTTGCTGAAAAACTAACTTCTTCCCATGCAATTTTCTAGGGTGTATAAAAAAAAATTTTTTGAGACTTGGTTATAATCATGGATATTAATGATTGCCAGTGAGCCGAGTCTTTCTGCAGTCATACTTGCTCTTAGCTATGCCCTTAACCTTCGCATTGCAGAAAATCTGCGTTTACATTCTGCGGACATTACGTGGAGTGTGCGTCTGATATGTCGGAACTTGAAGAGATTCGCGTTGCGGGTTTCATCGCAAATTTTCATGGCTTCAGCAAGAGTTTTAGGCTTGTCTTCAGGTTTGACAATCGACCATTTCCTTTTCCACAATATATACTCTTGATCTGTTGCTTCAGGGTTGAGAAAATCACTTTCATACATATCGACTAACTCCTGGAAATCAGGTATCTCAACCTCACTGTAGATTATTGAGGGAACCAAGCATAAAACCTCACCAGCGATGCAATTCGTTTTCTGGAATCAGATTTTTATTTCAGAAATGATGGTGTCCATAAAAGGTATGATCAAGGCCAGCTTATAATATTCAAGCGCCGTCGCTGCAAGTAAGTTGTTTCTGTGCGCCTGCCTTATGGCTGCACTTGGAACCGTTGATTCTACAAATAATTTACCTGCTATCCGAGCTTTTTGGTAAACGAAATCCGCCTCCTTGTTAATATTTTCCCGTAAATAACTCAAACTGTCGACTTCTTGAATGTTACTGTATGCATACACAATATAAATTTTGCGTCTTCTGTGTGATACATGGTAATGGATGAAGTAAACGGTATAGAGTTAAAATATCAATTATGAATTCGAATTTAGTGAGTGTATTAAGGTATGAGCTAGCTTCCTTTTTTCTTTTTGCATCCCATCTACTTGTAAATTCTTAACGGAACAGTCCCATATCAGAATGTAGTCCTGAAATAATCTCCAAGGCCTCAGCCATGAATGGTATGGCCAGAAAAAGTGTTCATATGTTATATCTTTTTCTGACCATCTTGTTTTGTATATCCCGATCAATATCTTCTTTCTTTGAGTAGATTCACAACGAAGCTCTGCGACATGTTCCAGTAAATGCTGCTTTTTTTGGAGAGAAGTTGAAAAAACTTTTGAATACCTCCAAAATGTTATCTATGATTGGTATTTTTGATGTTGAAGCAATCGATAAATTCAAACTATGTGAGTTACAATGTGTAATGATTGCCTTTAGTGACTCTTTCAAGATATAGCTGGCAACACCTTTTTTTAAATATAGATGTTCGTAGTGCGGTCATAACACTGGCCTCTACATGAAGCAACATCAATTCCATTTTCCTCATAAAATTTCAAAAAATTTTCGCCAATATATTTGCCAGTTATTCTATCGATGCTTAAAAAGTCAAGAAATACCTCTCTAATTTCTTTTTCTTCTTCATTTACGAATCTCATACACATGGATAAAGTTTCTTGGTTTGCACTTGTTACCTCATTTGCTGAAATTGAGTGGTAATCTGCACCTTTAGTTTCATTAATAAACCGCTTTATATGCATATTTTCCCAATGATATTAATTATTTCAGTTTGACTTTTGCGCACCAGGTAGCCGACATCTTTGCGTCATGGCGCTAGTATATGATCTCTAAGTTCAGGGTTATGGTGAGCTATTTCTTGTACAATAAAATGGAAATTTCCAAGATTACCTGCCTGCGCTGCTTTGTCCATAATATATTTTTCATGAGTTCCACGAAATGCAAGTCCTTGCTTCGCCCTCAAATCTTTGTCAATGATCCAACAATGTACAGGTACATTTGTTGTCTGCTTTTCAAAGTTTCATCGTTTTGGAATGGTATGGTTTGCTTTGTACCTTCAAAAAGATTATAAATGCCAGTAGCTCGTTCGATAGCTTCTAGATGGTATCCATTTCCTAGATTTTTCTTTTCTTTTTCTAAGATATTATGCCACTCTTTATATCAACGGTTAAATAAGCTCCCAAGGATTGTTTTTTATACAGCGGTAAAAATAAAGAGCAATATATGCAAAAAACCGCGTCATCGCTTTTGATGTAAACCAAACCATTTTGCAACCATGTTACAATGTCTTGGGGAGTTGAAAACTAACCTGTTGTTTTAGATTTTCCTTAAAAACTTTGTATTTTTCATGTGGTGATAATTCATGGTTTCCACCTAAGAGTTCACCAATATCATATCGCTTTTCTCCTTCTTTTAGATCGTCTTCTTTATGTTTTGTTTGATGCACCCAGTACGACTAGACTTGGTCTTTCGAGTAACTGACCTTATCCTTATTGACTTCCTCGCTTTTATCTTGTTCGGGGTACGTTTTATAGATCTTCTCGGACTTCACTTCTCGGACACTGTAAGAAAAAAAAAATGAATAAAGAAAAAAAACAAAAACAAAAACGAAACTCTGAGCCCTGAATTTTGAAAAAAAACAACTTTCCAATTCTTTACGTAAAAGTAATATTTTAAAACTTCCTTTTACAAAAACATCTACCTGCGGAACTATCTCTTTATTATCTAAAGCGTGTTTTCTCTGGAACAGTCTGCCGGTTTCTATAAATAACTGTGCTTCATTATTGTTTTTTAAAGTCTATTCTAAGTTGGAAATGCACATTTTACAACTATGTAAATTACCAACCAACGAGAAGAAATAAAAATGGCTTAGCAAATAAAAAGGTCAATAAAAAAAAATGTTCACAAAAAATACTTTACCGAAAGTATCCAGTTAACGATTTGCATTTCGTCGCAGCGTTTTGTAACTCTTTTTCATCAGCTACTCATTTTCTTACTTTGGTAGCCATTTTTTTAAACAGTCACCACTTTTTTTAGGTTTATATTTACTTACATTTCTTAATTCATTGCCCTTTAAAATGGTAACCTACTAATTTGTTTATATATTTATCGTGTATGTTTCTGAAAACAGTAATGCTTTTCTGGCGTGGTGTGCTTAGGAACCAAAATCTCTGGGTCAAAAAAATGTTGAATCAGCGTAATTTTAAACGAAAGTAATCATTGAATTGTCAATAACAAAATCCTCAAATTTTCAACAGCTGTTAATCTCCTAAAAACACAAAACATATCCAAAAATCAGCAAAATCAATATTTTTTGGTGACACGGCCTAGATTATTTGATGTGGAATCAAATGTGGCTCAAAGGTAGGTCATACGCCTAAGCCGTGGATGGTCATCTCTAAACAAGTTTGAATTTCTATGATCTTCTGTCATTATGGTAAATAAGTTTAAAAAAAAGGAATGACCGTATTTGAAAAAAATTTTCAACAATAATCGGGGCACAACCTTGGGGTGTTTCGGGACCCATAACTCATTCCCAGTTAATTTTTACACATTGAGGGTGTGTAACAGCCAATTAGCATAAAAATTCAATAAAACGATAAGCCTCCGGTTCGAGCCCTGCCATAGCTGATCATCTTTTCATAAGTTTGACTTTGTATAGTCTCCCTCCATTATGATCCCCTCAAATTTTCATAGACTTTTGATATGTTATCACACACTTATTAACGAACACTTCCAGAAATTTTCGGCTTGATAATTTTTTTTTTAGATTACCCCAATTTTTTACACGAATCCCTCTGACTAAGTCAGTGCTATGGGTCCCTGGTGCAGCATTTATTTACTCGTAAACACTGTATGTTTTGTTGTGTGTTATGAGTCCCTGGCGAGACATTGATTTGCTCGTAAACCAAGTTAGTTAGAGATTTGGGTCAAAGCCTCAAAAAAAAAAATGTGTCAAGCTGAAACTTTCAAGATGTGTTTGTATGTATTAGTATGTGTGTGATAACATCAAAAAGTCTGCCGAAGTTTACTGTTTTTAATGTGAGAAGGAACCTTGTCGTGGTTCACATGCCTATTTAAAATAAAATAATATAAAATCTGTTATTTAGACATATTATTAATACCTTCATTTTCTGTTTATTTAACGAATACAGTAGTGTATTGTTTTGTCATTAATGGAAATGCATTAATTGTTATGTTGATTGTTTTATTTTGTAAACGGCAGAAGTTTTGCTATAATTTTTTTTGCCAATATCCAGATGTCAGCCACGGCGAAAAACTCGGACGCGTCAATAGGAGACCTTGCCGTACGTTAATAACTTGAAAAAAACGTCCTATTGTTTACACAAAAATTTATCGAAATTATTGAATTTGGTTTAGGTAGTATATTTAATAATAGCTGAGTAGAATTTTTGTTTTTTCTCTTCTGTTTCCTTACATTCAAATTAATAATTATTTGTCAATTTACCAACCATAGCCAATATCGACACATCCCAACCAAGATGGGCGTGTCTGGGCAAAGGGCGTAGGAAGAGGAGGATGAGAAGGGCAAAGAGATGCTAAATATGGTAATAAAGACTTCTACCTACCTTAAAAATATCATAAATCTGTCCCTGAGTAACACTATATTTTAGTTCAATAAATTTAATTGATTTACCGCACACGAATAACTTTTCCACCAGCAATATCACAAGCAAGTTTGCATTTAAATTCTTTCTCCCATATGGATATGATTTTTTATAGAAGCGTTTTTTTCTCTTTTCTTTTCGGCATCTTGGTGTTTATCTTTTATCATTATGGACCGCCAAAACTATCTTAAGTGGTTACGAACTTCAAAAAAATTATGCTGTAGTTATGATGAACAGAAATGTGCTTATATTTAGTGTTGTGGAGATAAGCATACTGTAGCTACGATAGTTATATAATTTAAAGCGGTAAATATACCATACACTATGGCAGTTGTATAGTATACCGTGTTAGTTTTATCATATTGAATAGTAGGAACATACAATAGCTGTGTACTTATATCATATAGTGTAGCAGTTTTTGTCTTATTGCATGGTTGAGCAGTTGTTAGGTGATAGTTCAATCATACTGATTGGTAGATATAAACCACTGCGCGGTTCCTCCATTTGCGAGGTTTCTGAAATCTGGCTCTCTTTCATGGTTTTGATTTTGTGATGTATTTTTTGGTTTAGTATAGGGAAAAAAAATCGATTTGAAGGAAGTTTTAGTTTAAGGCGTTCCATACTTAGGGTTTAATCATCGTACTTTGATCTGCAATTGGAGCGTACAGACCTAACATCGGAAACTAACGGAAATTAGTGAAATCAAAAAACAGAAGATAAAAAAGAACAAACAGGAAAATGTATGATTCTTATATTTTTGAACGGAGGAATGGATATGAAAGCAGAAAAACAGTTTTTAGACAGATTAATCTAGTATGTATATATTTTTAGGTTTGTTATAAATAAACCAGTAATGTTCAAAAAAAATCTCAATTTGAATAGCTGATTAACATTTTTTTTTTTCATAAAACAAATATATTTTAAATTTGTATCAGACTTGTCTCAACGCTGCTGTGGTGTAATGGTTAGCACTCTGGACTTTGATTCCAGGGATCCGAGTTCAAATCTTGGTATAACCTGGAATATGAGCTCAATGCTTGTTATTTTCAAAATAAGTGTCTGTATGCATGTCTGTTCCACTACTTCTCTACGAGCCTCAAACTTTTGAAAAAGTTGAGATTTTTTTTTTTTTTTTTTTATTTTTTGAAAAGATCTGCTACTTACTTTGCATGACCACAACCATATGTTTTTTAAAACAACATAATATGAAAATTTTTACCCTTGATGGAAAGCTAATAAGCTTAAGTAATAAGCTTTGCATATGCGGGGATCACATAACAATGAAACTACCGAGCAGTATTTTAGAACTACCACGCAGTATGATGGAACCACGACCTAGCGACAGGTCTGCCACGCAATATGACATAACAACCACCTAATAACAAGTCTACAACGCAGTATGACATAATATCCACCTAGAAAAAGGACTACCACGCAGTATGACATAGCAACCACCTAACAGCAGGTCTACCACGCAATAATATATAACAACCACCTAATAACGGGTCTACCTCACAGTATGACATAACAACCACCTAACAACTGCTCTACCATGCATTAAGGCATAAATAATATTATATTTACTACATAAATGCGTTGATAGCTGTAGCGTCAACAAATATGTTAGTTACCTAAATGAATAGCATGGTTTGGGACTGATCCTAAGTGATCGGTTCATTCATTCATTTATTTATTTAACGTTGGTAACGCTTACATAGTTGTGTATGAATATAATTATATATTAGTAAACAATAATATAGACCAACAAGTTTTTAAAATTTTTTTATATGTAATTTATTAAATAATTAACAATAAAACAAAAACACACAAAGAACTAATTAACGGCATATTGGACATGTACATGATTTGCAGATCC
>JAUZNK010070134.1:0-14101 GCA_035046665.1 Euphysa ruthae
ATATTAGTGTTTATTAATATATAATTATATTCATATACAACTATGTAAGCGTTACCAACGTTAAATAAATGAATGAACGAATGAATGAATAACTCTTTTTAGCCTCCCGCCTATTTGTGGCAAAAATGGAAATGGTTGTATTTTAAAATTCAAAATTCGGCTACTTAAATGAATGTGATCAAAAATATTTTTCTTGTTTAAGCATACCATTCTACAAGTAAATCACTCTAGAATATTGAAAAAAAGGGCTGTATTTTCGAATTAGGAATTCGCTTGCTCAAACAAATGGGATAAAAAAATTTTAACATGATCCATCACTGCAGAATATTGAAAATATGAAAACGGCTGCATTTTTGATTTAAGAATTTGGCTGCTTAACCCCTTATGAGTCACTTTTTAATTTTAATTTCTTAAAAAAAGTCACGTGACTCATAGAATTGTTACAGTACGCATGTAAAAAATGCGGTAAATCGACAAAACCTTACCATTATTTTCTGCTAAAGTTTATCAGAAATTCAGCACTCTTGAATCAGAATATTTACAGGAAGTGCCCTTAATTAGGATTTGTTGATATGAGGTTGAAACTTCGTAATATTACGTCAATAATGCTTGAAGGTTTATTGACCTACATTTGTTTGTTGATAAAGCAAAACTTTTAAAATTTGATGACAGCACAGTTTAAAATTTCTCTCTGTTGTTTTTTTGAGGCTGTTCTTTTTACAGTTGTTGCGGCTCTTGTTATATTTCTTATTATTTTTGTTGCAGTTGTTGTTGTTGTTACTATATATTATTTTAGTTTTCACTGATTTTGTTGGAGTTGTTGCTATTGTTGTTGTTTTTGCTTATTTGTTATATGTTGTTATAGTTCTTGTTGCTTTCGTTGTTTTTGCTGATTTTGTTGGCACTATCGCTGCTGTTATTTTATTGTTTTTGTCGTTGTTGATGTTATTGTTGCTGGGTTAGTTCGCTGTTATTGTTCTTGTTTTTTCTGTTACTTAATTTTGCTGCTTTTATACCGTTAGCAAAATGGCCTCTTAAAAAATTCTTTAAGAAGCAACGAAAATGATACTGAATTTGATAGGCGGGTTCATATTTTATGCCTTAAAATACCAGTGAAAAGTCCATGGCTTTATTTCCAGCTGTGCCACAGGATAACCTTAAGCATCTCCATTCACTAGGGTTAATCTCCAGATCTTGGTACCCATTTACCGACATAACTGGTATGATGAATTTTTGGGTTGGCCCTACTGCTTTCAGTCCATTTTTAACACTATATATAAACAGGTTATTATGCAGTCGCATCATAAGTAACTGGTCCTGCAAAAAAGTATTACGAGAATGGGTATCTCACATAAGCAGAGGTAAAGACAAACATGGCAATTACGCTATCCTTGAGGTTATTACACATACCCATAACCATAGTTTGACACTATGCGTTAATAAGGGTTAGACGCGGGTGAGTTTTTCTCTTAATAAAAATAAAATTGCTAGTAGAAAGAACTCTATCTACCATTACCCTTTACGATTTTTTTCTTAACTAACCATCAGCATGATTAGCAATGAAATGTATAATGCGAGTAAAATCTTATTTGTTTTCTTTTTGTGAAACAAAACACAGTAATTTTTTTATCTATTAATAACATCAATCTGTTTTTTGAGAGTAATTTTCTTTCTCCCCTTGCTGGCCCATTATCGGAGAATGTTCGATGGATGAACGTTAAAAACATGTAAGCCTGCATATTTACTTTGCTTTGGTTGGAAGTATCTGAAAGGGAATATGGCCTATCAATAAATGTTTCGCCAAAAATTCTGGAAATATTTAAAATATCGAGAGAACGGAAGTAAAAGGCGTTTTAGATCCATTTTCTAAAAACACCCGAGAGATATTTTTTGTCATTCAAATGAAATATACTTGTCGAATTTTATGAAAATTGCAGGTGGGTATCAACTTTTCTTGGTGGAAATTTACGGTTTGATAAAATGATAAAACTTTACGACAAATGCTAGAAGCGACATAGAATTATTGTTATTTTTCAAATATGTATTAAGAGAAGTATAGAAATATCAATAATGAAATTAAAAAGTGATATCAATTACAAAATTTAAAAAAATTTGATTGTAGCCAAAAACTTTATGTAAATCTTGATGTAATTTTTAAAATTGTAAATTTACGGGAGACACTCAGGTTTCAACATAAAAACTGTGACAATATTTCCAACAATTTCCAACAAAAAAAAAGCTGACAAATAAAACGCAATAATTTCAATCATTGGCTATACAAAATAATACATGTAGTAAAAATTAAAAAGTGTGAAAAATTTGTGTGGATTACTAGTGTCATTAGCGTGGATGCTACAAAGGGAATTCTAGAAAGACAGGGTTCAGCAGTGCAACAAGATTTTTTAGAAATACTTCGTTTTTAAGTCATTTAACCGTTATTTTTTTAAAAAGTTATTCCTGATCATTAGATTTTTCTTCGTTTAGACGATATTTTTTTTGGAACGCAACTCGGGCAGATTTGTAAACTTGGTACTCCGGTATTGGTATATATAGGTAAATCTCTGTCAAAGAAAGGGCAACTTTAACTCTAAGTTTAATTTTCAGTTCAATATTCGATAGATTTAGCTATATAGATTTTTATTGAAAGCGATTAAATCACCAATGAATAGCTGAGATGTATAGTTTTGAAAATACTGAGGAGAAATCAAAATTTTTTGGTATTTATTATGAAAAAAAAAAAAAACACATTGAAGGATTATCCTAAAAGGGAGCAGGTTTATTTTCTGTAGTATTTCCTATTTTCTGTTTTTACCAAAACTAAGAAAAGTGTTTTAATCTAATGTATCACGTTGCTTTTATGGAACCCCTGGTAAAAATTATATGATTTTATCCAGTAAAAACTTTACTTGGAAATCCCGATCGATTCTTGTTTAAAGTTCAAATAAAGTAATGACATGTGGTGTATAACCGCTGGTAATAAATCATATATTTTTAAACAAGAATTATCTCCAAAATTTCACAATTTCTTTCAAGTCACTTTACCAATATTCATTACATATGCATTATTTGGGTTTCATATAGTTCATTCCCTAATTGCAATATCCGCCTTTTTTACTAATTCCCAGTTAATCCTGTTATAAACATTCAACTGACGCTATTGTATACGCCTACACATATCTTTCTCTTCTCAGAAAACTTGAAATCAATGCACTTCGATCCAAAACATACTTTTTCCAACTTATACAATGTTACGTAGGTGCATTTTGGAGAAATGTTCAAAATTGAGTTGAATTTTTTAGGAATTTTCTGCAGGGAGTTGTATTGTGCGATATCAACTACGGTTTTCTTGGTATTATTTGTTGCACAATCGGTTGAAATAACTAAGGTAACAAGAGATAAACTGACAATCAAAGGGCTAATAACACAAAAATACATTTTTAGCGTCAATTTTCTTCTACTAGGCAGCCCACACACAATATGAAATGACATTGAGTTAAATTTTATAGCATTTCTATTAAAATTATAAAATACGCAATTGACGTCAGTTTCTTCGCTATTGCATATTTCAAAGCATTGTGCGTAATTATCGATTTTACTAACAACAAATATTGATCAACTTCAATAAACGAAGCGTGTGTTTGTATTTTATCCCTTTGCTATTAATAGATTTCCTTATTTTTTGCAGATTTCATGTCAAAATGTTTTTATTATTTCTGTTTACTCAGTTTGAAATATAATACTGAATTCTGGCAAAAACTACGCGATGGTAATAATTGGCATGCAAATTTAAATTAGAGATCCATATATAGACAGACATCTTACTATGGAATATTTAGAAAATTTATTTTTGTTTTGATAAACATTTTGATTGAGGTAATAAAAGATAAAAATATTTCGGAGTTTTGGATTACATAATCACAGGGCATATAAACATATGTTTAAAGAAGCAATCAAAGAACATTAAGATGGTATCATGAAAATTTCTCCAAAAAAATTGCCCCCGAAATACTGCATCTGTGAAAATTACCCCAAGAATACTGCTCCTAGTAAATTGCCACCAGGTAAACTGCCCCCAGAAAATTGCCCACCAAAAATTCACTGATAGGTGTTCTTGGTGAATTTTATTTAAAAAGTACCGTATTATACATTTTTTTAAAATTAAAAGATGCTTCAGTAGATTAGAGGAAGACTAGGAAAATAGGCTTCAGCGTAATAAAATTTGTGGAAAAATGCTTCTAGGCAATCAGCGCTACTTCCAAAAAGAGTAACTTATCAGCCGTTTTTTACGCTGACCCAAAGTTAACCTTAATTTTTTTACCAGCACTAAGGGTGGAATAATAGCTTGGGTTTAGATGCTAATTATCAAAGATCATGAATGTTATGTTGTGGGTTGGTTATTTTAAAACCAAAAATATAAATGTAAGAAGCAAATTTTTTCTTCTTAAATTAATAACAATATAATATTTATACCCATAAAAAAATATGAAGACAAAAAAAAAAAGAAAAGTGGTTAAAACCGTAAAATGCAAATAGTTACAAGTTTATATTATGTGCAATACTTCTAATATACTGCAAGATGTCACGGTTTGGAAAATCATCAACAATATTAACAATTCTTTGGTGGTTATTTGAGTAGCGTCTTTGTTGTGCAGCAAGGGGTTTGCTAACTTTTGCAGCTTTGTAAGGCAGGAGGGCGTAAGCACAAGGTATTGCCCTACCGTTGGTAACGTAGTAGGTATAAAGTTGGTAGAAAACTTCCGTCCACATACCAGTTATCTGATTCCGACAAAAGGTTTATTGCTGGATCTGCTGCGAAGAAATACAGTTTTCATCTCAAACACCACTATCAAACAATAGAAATAATCCACCGTTTTGCTTTTATTGAAACTCATCGGGTAGCTCTGGTATTTCTGCGCGAATTAACGGCTTGGGTCTTTTCGTGTCTCTTTTGGTGTTTGTGGCTGCTGAGTTTGAAATTGCTACTCAACTGAGACTACCCCTAGGTGATAAAATCATGCTTTAGTTGTAGAAAAATTAAGATAAAGTTGTCTAAAAAAAATCTCAAAATGTTTAAACAAAATTAAAAACCAAGTTTCAAGATACAAAAATAACTTTTTTTTATGATCTTAATCTTTGTTAAAATTTATAAAAAAATGAAAACTGTATCAACTTAGGAACTTGATAAAAATATTTTACTTTAGAAAACCTTACCTTCAATACTTCAGCTCTAACCCCAGATGGTGGGTATGCATGTTCGCTAACAAAGCCAGCAATATCATAGGCTAGATCTACTTGCTTCACACTCTCTTCGTCTCCTTCGTTTACACTCGTACGAACGTATATCGTTTGATAAATCTTTTTGAAAAAAGAATACAAAGTCTGCATGAATTATTATTCTAATTCTTCTTCCATTTGTTTCAATTGTGAAAATGTACTATTATTTTAAATATGAATCATGGGAAAAAAAGAAGAAAAATCATGAATGTTTTGACGTAACAATAGGAATTTTGGACAAGGCAGAAATTTATGAATTAGTTGGACTTTTCATTTTAGACTCACTGACTAAAAATTATAAAAAAAGTGATATGGGCTTTCATCGCGAAGATGATTTACATTTACATAGAAGCAGACTTTTAAAGTCAAGATTTAAAAACAAATGATTTAAGTTTGAAAAAAAAAATATTTTTTATAGAAATTGATGTAAATTCAAAAATAGTTAACTTTGCAAATTTATTTTATGAGAAATTTTTTACCCACGAAATGAAATACCAAGCGATAGTTTTTTATACATTAAAATTGGTTCTAACCACCCTCCTGAAATATTCAAAACAATTACCTATATCCAAATTGATTTAGTCCAAAATCATCTATTGAGCAAATGTTTATTCCATCAAAATTTGATTACGAGGAGACCTGAGAACAAAGTGGTCAACCCTTTAACTAAAATTCATTCCCAAATGAACTGATCTAAAAAGAAAAGGAAAACGAAAAATTGTATGGTTTAGCCCTTCATTTAATAAAAACGTTTATTGGAAAGAAATTTTTAAAAATTTAATCGACAAACGTTTTCCACGTTGAAACAAATTACATCAGATTTTTAACTGCAACACAGTTTAACTAAGCTAAAGTTGCAAACAGAACAGGAAACTTTTGAAGCAAAAATTGAATCTTGGGAGAAATGATCAAAATCAATTGTTTGCATGAATTTTTCGCCTATAGGTTTTTATAGATTTTAATTGCGAAAACAAAAAAAGTTCGCTATGCTCGCTTTGCAGCTGGAGCTCAATTGCATTCGCGAAAAATTTTTTATAGTAAGGAAGGTTTTTATTTGCTTACTTCTATTTTTTCATACTTTATCTCGCCTCCTCATTTCTTTATTAACAAAATTTGAACAGTAGGGAATAATTCAATCGAGACAATATTGTCTCGTCTCCCCATGTCTTTATTAATAATATTTGAACAGCAGAGCATAATTCAATCGAGGCAATAGTTACCAAATCAAAACCAAATTGAAATGTCAGCAAAGAATTTTATTTAAAAGTTACAAATGAATCGAGCATTCCATTCGAATACTCTCAAATATTTATCTTTCTTATATTTAATTTCTTGTCTTTAAACAAAACTGTTTTATGAACAAGTGAGTTGAATTAAAACGTTATTTTAAATTTAAAAATATTTTAAATTAAAAACAAAATTTTTTATTTCAATTTATTATATATTAATCACTGGGAACATAAGAAAATTTGTTGTTTGTTGAATTCTGTTGCAGTTTTCTTTTATCAACAATCACCATATACTATTTTTAACTTTGGCTTTCCAACAAGCTTGTCATGCTTTCACAAAACTTTATACATTGATATAAGAAATTTTCATTTAGTATCTATGCCTAAAATTATTTATTTCCAGTACATGGAATAAGTTTTATAAAGAAACGAAACTTAAACGTATCCTGAAAAATTCTATTTCTTTGTTATTAATTTTTGATCCGAAAAACAACAATATAATAGTCCGGGCGCTACAAGCCAAATTATAGGGGTTTACTTGCATACTGTTATTTTCATACTATGCTTCCTCTGAAAAAGAATAGTTCTTTAAGAACGAAATAGTATTATTGATTACCAATCAAGTTTGGCTCACAATTTCCACTAATACTTCATCAATACCACAAAAACCTTTCATTACTAGAAAAGAAACTTCCTCTAAATGCAAATCCTACTGACTTTAATTATATAGATGTAGTTATAAACTTTTATGAAGAGCATCAAAACCTTATGGATCTATCTAGCAAATGTGCACTAACAAATCGCTTAATTTCCTGCATATTTACTTCTGTGATACTAATGAGCTTTACTAAAACCAAGTCTACTAAAGGAAATTTAACTAAAATTATATTTTTACTGAGTAGTATAGATCCATAAATTGGGTGCCTGTTGATATGAGGGTTAATTAGGCTATTGTTGCCCATCCATTTAAGTTCTGTAGTAGACCCGACCTAAATTTGACGTCTGAATTTTTTCTGGAAATAGAAGAATCCTCTACGCAACATCCATCTATGGTTTAATACACCCTTGAGAAGATCTACCATGGGAAAAATGTCTGTCATCAAAAGGTCCCTTTATATAGAACAGCCTTTTTATTGAAATAAAATCAATCACAAGCTATAACGTTTTTAAACATAGGATCAAGGAAACATTTTTATAAATTTTACATGTTTATTCATATAGTCCGCACACCCAATAAATATAGAAAAAAATTTTGTAAAAAACAATACTTTTTTTTTTCTTTTTTTTACTATGCTTCGTCTGAATTATTCTATCTATATTTTTGCCTTTGATGTATTTTGGGGCCGCAATGGAAATATTGTTGTGACAGACAATTTTTGTGCTTATCCTTGCCACCATTTGTTTTTTCTGAATGTTTATACCTTTGTTATTGTTTTTTGTTGTCTATTACCTTGTCTTGTAATATTCATAATTTTTGTATATTTGTTTGTGGGAGAATAAATACTTACTTACTTAATTACCTTGAAATATTCCTTCCTTAATTTTTTAGATTGCCACTTAAAATCCACTCGACATTCTAGTTATTCATTGACTTCTGTCAGAAATTTTTTGCGTTTTCAGCGAGTTTAACAGTCTCTAAACACTTTATTATCCAGCAGTTGGGAAACTTATCACCAGTTTTTTTGTAATAATACACAACGATTCATTATTTTTTCTTTAAAATATTAGCTAATCAAGATCTTTTGAGCCGAAAGTTGAGGCGAAAACCTTTGCCTAAATTTGTGCCTATTTTTTCATATTCTATTTCACCTCCCCATCTCCCAGTAAAGAATATTTCAATCGAGAATACAGATTGTTACCAAATCGAAGCCAAATCAAAATTAATTTCAATAATTTCGTCAATGAATTTTATTTAAACGTTAGACAAAAGAATCAAAAACATTCCATTCGAATGTTCTTAGACGTCTTCTGTTTTAATATTTAATTTCGTGTCTTTAAACACAACTATTTTATGAAGAGAAAGTTAAATTAAAACGTTGCGTTAATGTAAGCCATTCATTTTAAATTGAAATGTATTTTCAAATAAAAACATTTTTTATTTCACTATGTGTATACCATGAAAGCATTTGTTTTTTTGTATAATCTTTTCTTCCAATGGATCAAAACCAAACCAAAATTAGTTTTGATCCATCGACAGAGAATTTATTTAAATTTGCTGCTTTATTTTTTAAATCACTGGTAGCGTAAGAAAAATTTTTTTTTGATGAATTCTGTTCCAGTTTTCTTCTATCAATAATTACCAAATATTATTTTTATGTTTGGCTTGCCAACGAACTTGCCATGCTTTTGCAAACCTTTTTATTTATTGATTTATCAAACTTTAAAAATATTGCACCACTCTTTTAACAAACTTCAACCATGGACAAAATATTATGACACATATATGCAATTATGGCGCCTTAATAACTGAAAAAATACCTCAAGCAGTTAAAACCTTGGTACACTCAACTTGAGATTTACCTTTTGGTTAATAGACTTAAAGACTTAAAACTCTTTTTTTTCTCTGCTAGATCTAAGGGATGAGCGTGGCAAGTCCGTACTCACTTGGGATTGTAATAATTTTAGTAATTTTGGTCTAGAAAATCACTTTTATACCACGCGTTAAATGTGACTATGTGCTAAAATTTGATGAAAGTTTCATATAATTTGTCCATGATTGTTGCTTTAAAAATGATTGCATATCTGCTCCAAATATTACTTCCAAGCCCTTTGCACTTGCCTCAATCTGGTTTTAGACCATTATCAATTATTTCCTTCAATCAGGTCTTCTAACTGCACTCTGTTTGTTTCAAACATTCTGTTTGCAAATATCATTTTTTTTCTTTGTTCGTATTTAGCAATGGCTTAGTTAGATCATTTTTTAGTTATTAGATCACTTTCAACGAATAAATTGGCTTAATGTAAACGACAGATTTGAGCAATGCATAAGTGCAAGTGCCTTTAAGCTCGTTAATAGAAATTCCCCTGAATACATGTCTGAGGTCTTCAAAACTAGTTTAAATAATAGCTTAAGAACAAGGAATTCCTATCAAAAACTTAATTAGCCTTTCAGAAAAACTAACCAAGGTCAAAATATATGGGTCCCTCGATATGAAACAATCTTAGTGAATGCACAAAAGCTAGTAAAAATATTAATACATTTAAACATAATGTTAAAAAAGATTTCTGCTCTTGTTAGTTTTCATACGTTTTAGCTCTTTTTCGATGAATAACTTTGAAACATATTTGAATACGAAGCGCTCGTTTGTTTTTAACGATATTGATTTACGAAACGACCATACATAATCTGAAAGACGAACAGATTGTTTTTACAAACACTCGTCGACTTCCGTAAAATATTTTCAAAAATTGTTTGCTTTTTGGTATTCACCAACAATATTTACACATGCGAGTGGTATCATATTTGATTTTTATGGAAAAAGTTCTTTTATGGTTTTCTACAACTTTTTGTTATTCAGTATTTTTTTTTAAATTAAATGTTGGTTCTTTTTCTTTTCACTACCTTGCTAACTATTCTATTCTGCCTTTGTTAGGGACTTTCCTTTTCATTGTGGCAGAAGCTAATAGGCTCAAACTTTGTAATTTTTTTCTATTTTGATCTTATTCATCCTAAAATACATTTATACTTTTTACCGATATCTTCAGTTAGGTTTTCAAAAAAGACATCATTGTTTTGATTTAACTCTCTATTATCATCTTACTCGGATTTTTTAAAACTGATTACCTATCTCACGCTATAGTGTTTTAATTTCTAATTCGAACAATCATCGGTTATATCTTATTACTAGTACTTCAACTTGCTAAAAAAAAAAAAAAAAGGGAAAATTACTAGTTTTTGTACATATAAAGCATCTAAGTTGACGAACTCAGAATTTAAAGATGAAAGATCTCATTAATCCATTGCACTAATATGTGAACCTTTTTTCTTTCATATTTTGTTTAAGAGTTTAGTTTTCAGCTTTTTATGAAAGATAGAATAAAAAACTTTTAATTATTTTTACGTTTATGAAAGTCCATAAAAATGTGTAGGCCTGAAAATATCAAATTTTGATTTCATTTGGTTCAAATATCGTTTTAAAGATTTTTTTTTTTTTTCATTTCTTATGACATAAAGCCCAACGATAATTCTAGAGATAATATTATATTAAAAATATTTTTAACCTCAAATCAATCTCTGAAGTTTATTCAAGCGAGACATTGGCCAAATATTGACGAATTCATTTTATAACAAACGTGTTTCGGATTACTATTGTTGCAGGATTTGATTGAGATTAATTGGCGAAACGCTAGCCGCTATACAACATTTAAAATGGTTCAACGAATTTCTAGTTTGTTACAAACAGAAAATAACACTGAACTTATAAATTTTTAATAAATAGCAAAATTAAGAACAAGCATATAAAATACAATCAAAATAAATTTGATTGCTGTTGGATTTGTTGCTCCTACAAATAGTGGGATTGTTGTGATGTTGTTATAAACAAGATTATAGTTTAGGTTTTCAATCCAATCAAAGATTTAAAGAGTCAGGGCCTGAAAAGAACATGATGTTGACATTAATAAAAATAAATTTAAAATTAGATTAGGTTTTCAATCCGATCAAATTACAAAAACTGCAAGTTTTCCGGGTCAACAATCATCCAATTACATAAATCTCTAAACTTTGATTAATAAGGTTTGATTTTACGTCTAAAAAAATCTAAAAAATATGTTTTCCATATCCAACTAATTAAAATTAGCTAGTAGATCGTGCTAATGAAAACATTCAGAGCCTTTTGATATCAGTACAGTTCCTACTTTGATAGGTCTATCATAACAATTCCTACTTTGATAGGTCCATTAGTATTGTTCTTATTTTGATAATTCTATTAAAATTTCTCATTTTACCAGTTTTATAAACATATGTTTACCAGTATTTGAAAAAGTAAATAGCCAGTGGTGGGTACTGTGATTTTTGCAAGAAGATAATGGCTTTTACAGACACCGAATAGTAAGTGCCAAACCCTGAATTCGAAATTGTGGATAACTATCTACTTTATGTTTATTATTCTTCTAATGGTTTCCATATATAAAATTTAAATTATTTGTTAAAACTTGTATTAAAAGCAAGTTAAAAGTTTTTACAGAGGAATTTAAGAAGCAAACACCCTACTGGTAATCAGAAAAAACATTTTTATAATTAAACGTAAAATAATAATGCAAACACTCGGTAGGACGAAAAACTGGGCCTCATAGACAGACCAGGGCTGATATTATCTTAATATCAATAGCAATCCTTTTTATAAAACACAAAAAATTAACCAATAGTCTTTAAAGGTTTATTCACGTGCTATCTTCAATTCTGCATTCGCTAAAGTTTATCAAAATATTAATAGGACACACGTAACATTAAAATAGGACGTAAATTATATATAAAATTAAAAAATATAAACGTCTTAAGATTCAATAAGAACTGATAAATTAATGAGTAAAGGATGAAAGAAGCATCAATAAGGCAATAACTTCATGGGAGCACTTGAAATTCTAATAGAATTAATCAGTAAATAGAATCACAATTGTTTTTTTTTTCCAAAATGGTGACAAACACATTCCCAAAAATTATTAAGCTCTATCAATCGGATCAAGTTTTAGTAAGATGCTCCTCCGGATATTATCAAACCGGCTCAAACCATCGTAAGAAGATAATATCTATGAGAACTAGCATGAATTTTGTAGAGTTAAACATGTGATGCTATTTATATTGTTAGAAATATAATATAGAAAACGTTTGCGGCCTTCTTGTTCTTCTATTTATAGATTCTAATATTCTGTTTCACATTATCTTATGTAAATAGTATTTTCTTCCGAAATTGAATAAGCAAAAGAAATTATTTATTATACATTTATTTCAACTAAGTAAATGCTCAGTTGAATAAAGAGGGGGTAACTGATAAATTAAATTATGAAAAAAATCAGAGAAATAGTAAAAATTTTCCTTTCTCTGAATGCGCCCGATCTCTTTTGACAATAAAGTTAATCGTGATACCAACAGAATAAGTTGATAAAATAATCAATTGTAGGTGTGCGGAGCTGCTTAACCAAAGTTTTGATAGAAATACATCTTTGATTCAAAGGTTATATTTTCAAATATTTACCACATTATTTAAAAAAAGTCCAGTGTTTAAAAGCCAGGGAATTTATAGATATATAGGTAAAAAACATATAAACTTATATCACTAATTACTTAAATAATTGCAATAATATACAATAATATATTATTGGGAATTTTTTATCAAACACTCCATTTCATAATTATTGATACTATTTGGCTGGATTATTTATGTAATGTTGGTGCATTCCCTATAGCAGTAATACATTTGCTAAAAAATTTATGCTGTATCTACATGTGTCAATCTATAGACACGTGTTTTACTGTTCAACAGCTCAACACACATATTACTTTTAAACCATATAGGTTTTTCACGAAATATCACTTCTTGTGTTATAAACAGACTTTCACGGTGCTCTACCAAACACGCAAGTGAAGAGCATAGCATACCAATCTACAGACACGTGTGTCATTGGTCAGTAGCTCGTTAGTTTAGCTTAGAAAATCTCATATTATGAAAAATTACCTATAAACCTTGTAGATTTGCCAAGAAAAATTACTTTTAATGTTTTTAGTAAATGCATCCTATTTTCTAGGACCTTGCGAAATCATAATGATATGGGTCCAGTTCCCAAACTATAAAAGCTAATGGATATGTAATATGCTAATAGATACCAAATTATTACAGACACATAACGGTCTACCAAACCCGAAAGTTAGGGGGCATTTTTTATAAATATTGTACATTTGATGACACAAATTACTTGCCGTGTTAGTAAATGCAATATAACTTTTAAGATCTTTTGAATTCATGACAACATGGGTCCAGTGCTATAATTATACGAAGATAGTTGCATACATATTACAGAAACCAAATTTTCAGACTTATATAACTTTCTCACAGCTCATGGAATAAATATTTTTAGACGGTGATGTTATGTGTGAGATTAAATTTGATTAAAATATTATTAACGCACGGCTGAGGTGTGTTGGTCAATTTTTCAAAACTACGGCTACTTTTTTTACTTATATGGTGCTGTGTACGGTAAGTGAGTCTCAACGGTTGTACAATAAACGGAAGGATTCTAGAATACCCCGCCGTTTTTTTATATATTACTTTAATTATAATTTTTATGTTTTTATAATGGCATCGTCATCGTCATATTGTTTAAAATGAATATGTAAGTATATATAAAAAAAGTGGCGGGGTATTCTAGAACCTAGCCTAATAGACAAATCTGAGAGATTCGTAGGACAAAAATTTAATCTTTCATTCATTAATTCATTCATTTATTTATATAACGTTGGTAACGCTTACATAGTTGTATATGAATATAATTATATATTAGTAAACATTAATATAGACCAACAAATTTTTTTTCATATGTAAATTATAAAATAATTAACAATAAAACAAAAACACGCAAAGAACTAATTAACGGCATATTGG